>CM077078.1:38805460-38957232 GCA_039513925.1 Platanthera zijinensis | reverse complement strand
GATCTTTTTTTTCATCCATAATCTTTTTCAATCGTAATTTTCTTTTTCTTTTGTAATCTACTTTTTCTTCTTTACTTATCTTCTACTCCCCTAATTTTCTTCTTCTTCCCCAATCTTGTTCATCATCATCTTCTTCCCCCAATTTCTTTCTTCTTCTTCCAACCTAATCTCCTTCTTCTCCGTTAACCTTTTCTTCTTCTTTCACACTATTTTTTTTCTTCTTCTTTCCCAACAATCTTCATTTTATGCTACTTTCACCCTTATCTTTTTCTTCTTTCACCTAATTTTCTTCCCTCATAATCTTCTTTTTCTTGCATAATCTTTTTCTTCTTTATCTTCCTCCATAATCTTCTTCTCTTCTTCTCCTTAATCTTTTTCTTCACTCTAATCTTCTTTGTCCTCCCTCTCTATATTTTTCTTTTCCCTTAATTTTCTTCTTATTCCTCATAATCTTCTTCTCATAATCTTCTTGTTCTTCCTCATAATTTCCTCTCTCTTCCTGATAATCTTCTTCTTTCTCATAATTTTCTTTTTCTTCTTCCTCACAATCATCTTCTTTTTCTTCTAATAATCTTCTTTTCTTTGTCATTTTCGTCTTTATTTTCTTCTTCTCCCCAATCTTCTTTTTCTTCTCCCCTAATCTTTTTATTCTTCCATAATCTTCTTCTTTCTTAATCTTTTTCTTCCCTAATATTCTTCCTTCATATTCTTCTTTCTCATATTCTTCTTTTTCCCTAATCTTCGTCCCCCATAATCTTTTCTTCCCTAATCTTTTGCTAATCTTCTTCTTCTTTCTCATAATTTTCTTCTTACCTAATTATCTTCATCCATATTATTTTTCTTCCATAATCATCTTCTTTCATAATCTTCTCCCCCTAATCTTTTCCCTTAATATTTTTTCTCTTCTTCTTCTTTCTCCTAATTTTCTTCTTTTTCTTCTTATTCTCTCACTAATCTTCTTCTTCCCCTCTAATCTTCTTTTTTCATCAAATTTTCTTTTTTCCCCCTAATCATTTTCTTTTTCCACCTAATCTTTTTATTTTCTCCCTTTTAATTTAATTTTTTTCTTCACCCTAAAATTCTTCTTCCCCCTAATCTTTTTTCCTAATCTTCTTTTTTCTCTCTAATCTTTTTATTTCCTAAATCTTCTTCTTCATGTAATCTCCTTCTTGCTCCATAATCTTCTTTTTCTCCCTAATCTTCTTCCTCCCTTAAATCCACTTCTTCCCCACTAATCTTCTTATCTTCATCCTTTTGCCCCTAAACTTCTTCTTCCCCCTAAATTTCTTCTTCTTTTTCTTTCCCGTAATCTTCTTCTTCCCCTTTATATTCTTCTTCTTTCCTAATATTCTTTGTCCATATTCTTCTTCCTTCCTATTCTTCTTCCCCCAAATCTTCTTGCCCCTAATCTTCTCCCTCCTAATATTCTTCTTTCATAATCTTCTTCTTTTTTGATCTCTTTCTTCATCCCTAATCTTTTTCAATCATAATCTACTTTTTATTCTCCACTTATCTTCTACTCCTCTAATTTTCTTCTTCCCCCAATCTTGTTCATCTTCTTCTTCCCCCAATTTTCTTCTTCTTTCAACCTAATCTCCTTCTTCTTCTCCGTTAATCCTTTTCTTTTTTTTTACACTAATTTTCTTCTTCTTCCCCAACAATCTTCAATTTATGCTACTTTCACCCTAATCTTCTTCTTCTTTCACCTAATCTTCTTCTTTCGTAATCTTCTTCTTCTCTCATAATCTTTTTCTTCTTTATCTTCCTCCATAATCTTCTTCCTCTTATTCCCCTTCATCTTCTTCTTCCCCCTAATCTTCTTTGTCCTCCCACTCTATATTTTTATTCTCCCTTAATCTTCTTCTTCTTCCTCATAATCTTCTCTTCGTAATCTTCTTCTCTTCGTTTTTCTCATAATCTTCTTCTTTCTCATAATTTTCTTCTTCTTTCTCACAATCATCTTTTTTTTCTTCTAATAATGTTCTTTTTCTTTGTAGTTTTCTTTTTTATTTTCTTCTTTTCCCCAATCTTCTTCTTATTTTTCTATAATCTTTTTATTCTTTCATAATCTTCTTCTTTCTTGATCTTCTTCTTCTCTAATATTCTTCCTCCATATTCTTCTTTCTTATATTCCTCATTCTCATATTCTTCTTTTTCTCTAATCTTTGTCCCCCATAATCTTTTCTTCTCTAATCTTTCATCATAATCTTCTTTTCTAATCTTCTTCTTCGCTAATCTTCTTCTTCCAAAATCTTCTTCTTCGCTAATCTACTTCTTTGCCCTAGTCTTTTTTTTCCTAATATTCTTCTTTCCTGTTCTTCTTCAATCATATATTTCTTCCTCCTTATCTTCCATAATCTTCTTGTTCTTTCCTATTCTTCTTCCTCAATTTTCTTTTTCTTTTCTATAATATTCTTCTTTTCTATAATCTTTTTTCCTAATCTTCTTCTTCTTTCATAAACTTTTTTTTTCTGTAATCTTTTTCTTCCCATAATCTTCTTCTTTTTCTCGCCTAATTGTCTACTTTTTCATCATTCCCCTAATCTTCTTCTTCTTCTTCACTTCTATTTTTTTCATCTCCTAAATTTCTTTTTCATCCTCCAAATTTCTTCTTCTTTTTCTTTCCCTTAATCTTCTTTTCTTCTCCTTAATATTTTTTCTACTTCTTTGACCTAGTCATCTTCTTCCTAATATTCTTTTCTTCCCTGTTCTTCTTCAATCATATATTTCTTCCTCCTTATCTTCGTCTTCCATAATCTTCTTGTTCTTTCCTATTCTTCTTCTTTTCTAATATTCTTCTTCCTCAATTTTCTTCTTTTTCTTTGTAATATTCTTCTTTTCTATAATCTTTTTTCCTAATCTTCTTTTTCGTTCATAATTTTTTTTCTTTAGTCTTTTTCTCACCATAATCGTCTTTTTTTCGCGCCTAATTGTCTACTTTTTCACCTTTCCCCTAATCTTCTTCTTCTTTCCTTTTATTTTTTTCTTCCCCTAAATTTCTTTTTCATCCTCCAAATTTCTTTTTTTTTCTTTCCCTTAATCTTTTTTTTCTTCTCCCTAATCTTCTTCTTCTACTTTTGTTTCCTAATCTTCTTCTTTCTTAATAGTTTTCTTACCTATTATTCTTCCTTCCCATTCCTCTTCCCCCTAATCTTCTTCCATAATTTTCTTTTTCTTTTTTTATAATCTTCTTCTTCTTCAATCTTCTTCTTCAATCGTCTTCTTCTTTTTTTCTAATCTTCTTCTTCTTTTGTAATCTTCCTCTTCCATTATCTTCTCCTCCCCTAATCCTCTTATTCTTCTCCTTTAATTTTATTCACCTTCCCCCTAATCTTCTCATTCCCTCAATCTTCTTCCATAATCTTCTTTTTCTTCTTTTATAATATTCTTTTTCTTCAATCTTCTTCTTCAATCGTCTTCTTCTTCTTTTGTAATCTTCTTCTTCTTTTACAATCTTCTTCTTCTTTTTTTGTAATCTTCTTCTTCTTTTGTAATCTTCTTCTTAGAGAAAATTACGGAAGAAGAAGATTATGGGGGAAGAATATTAGGGAAGATAAAAAATATGGATGAAGTAGATTAGAGAAAATTAAGGAAGAAGAAGATTAGAGAAAAATAAGAACATTAGCGAGAGAAGAAGAAGAAGCTTGAGAGGTAGAAAAAGAAAAAAAAAATTAGGGGGAAGAAGACAAAGATAAAGAAGATTATGGGTAAAGAAAAGAAGATGATTGGGGAAAAAGAATAATAATAATAATAATAAAATTAGGGGGAAGAAAAAGATTAGAGAGAAGAAAACAAGATCGGTGGGAAGAAGAAGAAAAAGAACAAGAAGATTTGGAGGGAAAGGAAGAAAAAGATTATAAGAGAATAAGAAGAAGAAGAGAGATTAAGAGGGAAAGAATAAGAAGATTATGAGAAGAAGAAAAAGATTATAAGGGCAGAAGAAGAATAAAAAGATTATAGGGGGAGAAGAATAAGAAGTTTAGGGGGAAGAAGTAGAAGAAAATTATGAGGAAAAAGAGGATTAGAGGGGTGAAGAAGAAAAGTAGAAGATTATGAGAAAGAAGGAGAAGATTAGGAGGCGAAGAAAAACATTAGTGAGAAGAATATAAAGAGAGATAATAAAAAGATTATGAGAAATAAGAAGATTAGGGAAAAGAAGAAGAAGAAGATTAAAAGGAAAGAAGAAGATTTTGTGGGAAGAAGAAGAAGATTGAGGGGAAGAAGAAGATTAAGGTGGAGGTGGAAAAGAAGAAAATTAGGGGAAGAGAAGACAAATATTAAGGGGGAGAAGAAGAAGATTACAAAAGAAGAAGAATATTAGTGAAAAAGAAGAAGATTGAATAGGAAGAAGGAGAAGAAGATTACAAAAGAAGAAAAAGAATAGAAAAGAAGAAGAAGATTAGGGAAGAAGAACATTAGGGGGAGAAGAATAGGAAGGAAGAACAATATGGAATAAGATTATTAAGAAACAAGAATACTAGTGGGAAAAAGTAGAAGAAGAAGATTAACTGAAAAAGTAGAAGATTAAGGGGGAAAAGACGAAATTTAGGGTGAAGAAGAAAAAGAAATTTATGAGAAAGAAGAAGAAAAAGATTAGAAGAGAAGAAGAAAAAGATTATGTGGGATGAAGAAGATTATAGAGAAGAAGAAGATTAAGAAGAAAGTGAAGAAAAAGAAAGAAATTAGGTAGAAGAAGAAGATTAAGGAAGAAAAAGAAGATTATGGAAGAAGAATAAGATTAGGAAAGAAGATTTAGGAAAAAAAAGATTGAGGAAGAAGAAAAATAAAAAATAAGAAAAAGATTATGAAAGAAGAAGATTAGAGAAGAAGTAGATTATGGGGGAAAAATAATATTGAGAGAGAGGAAGAAGGAGATTGGGAGGAGAAATAAGAAGAAGATTAAGGAAAAGAAGAAGAAGATTATGGGGGAAGCAGAAGATTAAGAGGAAAATAAGATTAGGAGGAAGAAGAAGATTCAGAAGAAAGTAGAAGAAGAAGATTATGGGGGAAGTAGAAGATTAAGGGGAAAAGAAGATTAGGAGGAAGAAGAAGATTCGGAAGAAAGTAAAAGAAGAAGATTATGGTAGGGATAAGAAAATTAGAGAAAAAGAAGAAGAAAAATATTAGAAGGAAAGAAGAAAAAGAAGATTATGTGAGAAGAAGAAGATTGGGGGGTAAGGAGAAGATTAGGGGGAAGGTGAAGAAAAAGGAGAAGAAGAGGATTAGGGAGGAGGAGAAGATTATGGAAAAAGAAGATTACAAAAGAAGAAGACGCTTCGAAAAGAAGAAGATTAAAAAAGAAGAAAAAAAATTATGGAAAAGAGGAATAAGAATGAAGAACAATATGGAAGAAAAATATTAGGAAAAAAGAAGATTAGGGAATAAAAGTAGAAGAAGAAGAATAGGGGAAGAAAAAGAAGAAGGGGAAGAAAAAAATTAAAAGTAAAGAAGAAGAAGATTAGGAGGAAGGTGAAAAGTAGAAAATTAGATGAGAAAAAGAAAAAAATTAAGGAAAGAAAAAGATTACAAAAAAAAGATTGCGAAAGAAAAAGAAGATTGGGGAAAAAGAAGATAAAGGGGAAGGAGAAGAAGATTAGGGGAGAAGAAGATTAGGGGAGAAGAAGAAAATTGTGGTAGAAGAAAATGATAGAAAAAGAAGATTAAGGAAGAAGATTAGCGAAGAAGAGGAGTAGGGAAGAAAAAAATTAGGGAGAAGAAAATTGTGGAAGAGGAAGATTAATGAAGAAGATTAATGAAGAAGAGGAGTAGAGAAGAAAAATATTAAGGGGAAGAAGATTGCGGAAGAAGATGATTATGGGAGAAGAAGATTAGGAAAGAAAAAGAATATGGATAAAGACGATTATGAAAGAAGAAAATTAAGGAAGAAGAGATTAGGGAAGAATAAGAAGATTAAGGAAAGAAAAAGAAGATTGGGAGGGAGAAAAAAAATAAATTAAGGAGAATAGAGAAGAAGAAAAAGAAGAAGATTGGAGAGAAGAAAAAGAAGAATAATAAAATTAGGGGAAAGAAGAAGAATAATAAAATTAGGCAGAAGAAAAAAGATTAGGGGGAAGAAGAAGAAGATTAGGGGGAAAAAAGAAGACTAGGGGAAAGAAGAAGAAGATTATGGCGGAAGAAGACAAGAAAGTTTAGGGGAAAAGAATAAGAAAATTAGGGGGGAGAAGAAGAAGAACATAGGAGGAGAAGAGGAAGAAGATTATAGGAAGAGAAGAGGAAGAAGATTATAAGGGGAGAAGAAAAGAAATATTAGGGGGAAGAAGAAGATTATGAGGAAGAAAAAGAAGATTAGAGGGGCGAAGAAAAAGAAAAGAAGATTATAAGAAAAAAAATTAGGGAGATAAAAAAGAAGATTATGGGGGAAGAAAAATATTGAGAGAGAGGAAGACGAAGATTAGGATGAAGAAAAAGACTAGGGAAAAGGAAGAAGATTGGGGTGGAGAAAAAGTAGATTAGGGGGAGAAGAAGAAAATTATAGGAGAAGTAGAAGATTAGAGGAAAAGCAAAATAGATTAGAGGGAAGAAAAAAAGAAGATTATGGGGAAAGAAAGAAGAAAAAGATTAGAATGGAAGAAAAAGAAGAAGATTATGTGGAAACAAGAAGAAAATTGGAGGGAAGAAGAAGAAGATTAAGGGAAAGATGAAAAGGATGAAAATTAAGGGAGAAGAAGAAGAATATTACAAAAGAAGAAGAATACTATGGAAGAAGAAGAATACTTTGGAAGAAGAAGAATAAGATTACAAAAGAAGAAAAAGAATAGAAAAGATAATGATTAGGGAAGAAGAAAATTAGATGATAAGAAGATTATAGGGGAGAAGAATAAGAAGGAAAAAAATAGAAAAAAAAAATATTAGGAAAGAATAATAATATAGAGAAGAAGTAGAAGAAAAAAATTAGGGGGAAGAAAAGAAGATTATGAGAAAGAAGAAGAAAATTAGGGGAAAAAAATAAAAAAATATTCAGGAAAAAAAGAAAAGAAAATGATTAGAAAGGAAGAAGAAGGAGATTATTAGGAAAGAAGATTAGGGGAAAGAAGTAGAAGAAGAAGATTAGGGGAAAGGTGAAGAAGAAAAAGACTAGAAAAGAAGAAGATTAGGGAATAAGAAGATTACGAGAGCAGAAGAAGATTAGGGTAGAAGATTAGAAAAAAAATATTGAGGATGAAGAAAAGTAGAAAAGAAGAAGAAGAAGAATAAGAAAGAAGGGGGAGATTAGGGAAGAAGATTAGGAAAAAATAAGATTAAGGGGAGAAGATTCGAGAATAAAAAGATTAGGGAGAAGAAGAATATGAAGGAAGAAGGATAAGGAAGAAGAATATCAGGAAAGAAAAAGATTAGGAAGAAATGAAAGAAGAAAATTACGTACAAAAATAAAATCAAGGGGTAGAAGAAGAAGAAATTTATGGGGAAGAAGAAAAATGTTAGGGGAAAAGAAGAAAAAGATAAAAAGGAAAAGAAGATTAGGGGAAGAAGTAGATTAGAGGGAAAGAAGAAAATTAGGGAGAAAAAAGAAGAAGACAGGGAGGAGAAAAATAATTAGGTGGAAGAAAAAGATTAGGGAGAAAGAAGAGTAGGGGAAAAGGAATATTAGGGGGGGAGAAGAAGAATAGAGGAATAACAAGATTAAGAGGGGGAAAGAAGAAGAATATGGGAATAACAAGATTAAGAGGGGGAAAGAAGAAGATTAAGGGAAAAAAAGATTATGGGGGAAGAAGAAGATGAGCGAGGAAGAAGAAGATGATTAGATAGAAGAATAAGAAGAAGGTGAAAAATTAAGAGGAAAGAAGAAAAAAAGAAGATTAGGCAGAAGAAAAAAAGATTAGGGGAAGAAAAAGAAGATTAGGGGAAAAAGAAGAAGACTAGGGGAAAGAAGAAGAAGATTATGGAGGAAGAAGACGAGAAAGTTTAGGGGAAAAGAATAAGAAAATTAGGGGAGAGAAGAAGAATATAGGGGAGAAGAGGAAGAAGATTATAGGGAGAGAAGAGGAAGAAGATTATAAGGGGAGAAGAAAAGAAATATTAGGGGGAAGAAGATTTTGAGAAAGAAGAAGAAGATTAAAGGGGAGAAGAAAAAGAAAAGAAGATTATAAGGAAGAAAAAAATTAGGGAGTCAAAAAAGAAGATTATGGGCGAAAAAAATATTGAGAGGGAGGAAGAAGAAGATTAGGATGAAGAAGAAGACTAGGAAAAAAGAAGAAGATTGGGGCGGAAAAAAAGTATATTAGGGGGAGAAGAAGAAAATTATAGGAGAAGTAGAAGATTAGGGAGAAGAAGATAAAGAAGATTAGGGGAAAAGTAGAATAGATTAGAGGGAAAAAAAGAAGAAGATTATGGGGAAAGAAGAAAAAAATATTAGAATGGAAGAAGAAGAAGAAGATTATGTGGGAATAAGAAGAAAATTGGAGGGAAGAAGAAGAAGATTAAGGGGAAGGTGAAAAGGATAAAGAAGATTATGCTGGAAAAAGAAGAAGACTAGGGGAAAGAAGAAAAAGATTATGGAGGAAGAAGATGAGAAAGTTTAGGGGAAAAGAATAAGAAAATTAGGGGGAAGAAGAAGAATATAGGGGAGAAGAGGAAGAAGATTATAGGGAGAGAAGAGGAAGAAGATTATAAGGGGAGAAGAAAAGAAATATTAGGGGGAAGAAGATTTTGAGAAAGAAGAAGAAGATTAGAGGGGCGAAGAAAAAGAAAAGAAGATTATAAGGAAGAAAAAAATTAGGAAGTTAAAAAAGAAGATTATGGGGGAAGAAAAATATTGAGAGGGAGGAAGAAGAAGATTAGGATGAAGAAGAAGACTAGGAAAAAAGAAGAAGATTGGGGCGGAAAAAAATTATATTAGGGGGAGAAGAAGAAAATTATAGGAGAAGTAGAAGATTAGGGAGAATAAGATGAAGAAGATTAGGGGAAAAGTAGAATAGATTAGAGGGAAGAAAAGAAGAAGATTATGGGGAAAGAAGAAAAAAATATTAGAATGGAAGAAGAAGAAGAAGAAGATTATGTGGGAATAAGAAGAAAATTGGAGGGAAGAAGAAGAAGATTAAGGGGAAGGTGAAAAGGATGAAAATTAAGGGAGAAGAAGAATACTATTACAAAAGAAGAAGAATACTATGGAAGGGAAGAATACTTTGGAAGAAGAAGAATAAGATTACAAAAGAAGAAAAAGAATAGAAATGATAAAGATTATGGAAGAAGAAGATTAGAGGATAAGAAGATTATGGGGGAGAAGAATAAGAAGGAAAAAAATAGAGAAGAAGAATATTAGGAAAGAATAATAATATAGAGAAGAAGTAGAAGAAAAAGATTAGAGGGAAAAAATAAGATTATGAGGAAGAAGAAGAAAATTAGGGGAAAAAGAGTAAAAAGATATTCAGGAAAAAAAAGAAAAGAAAATGATTAGAAAGGAAGAAGAAGGAGATTATCTGGGAAGAAATTAGGGGAAAGAAGTAGAAGAAGAAGATTAGGGGAAAGGTGAAGAAGAAAATACTAGGGAAGAAGAAGATTGGAGAAGAAGAAGATTATGAGAGCAAAAGAAGATTAGGGTAGAGGATTAAAGAAAAATATATTGAGAATGAAGAAAAGTAGAAAAGAATAAGAAGAATAAAAAATAAGAAAGAGATTAGGGAAGAAGATCAGGAAAAAAATAAGATTAGGGGGAGAAGATTCGAGGATAAGAAGATTAGGGAGAAGAAGAATAGGAAGGAAGAATGATAAGGAAGAAGAATATCAGGAAAGAAAAAGATTAGGAAGAAATGAAAGAAGAAAATTAGGGACAAGAAGAAAATTAAGGGGTAGAAGAAGAAATTTAGGGGGAAGAAGAAAAATATTAGGGGGGAAGAAGAAAAGGATAAAAAGGAGAAGAAGATTAGGGGAAGAAGTAGATTAGAGGGGAAGAAGAAAATTATGGAGAAAAAAGAAGAATAAGACAGAGGGAGAAAAAGAAAATTAGGTGGAAGAAAAAGATTACGGAGAAAGAATAAGAGTAGGGGAAAAGGAATATTAGGGGAGAGAAAAAAAATAGAGGAATAACAAGATTAAGAGGGGAAAGAAGAAGAATAAGGGAATAACAAGATTAAGAGGGGGAAAGAAAAAGATTAGGGGAAAAAGAAGATTTGGGAGAAGAAGAAGTTGAGCGGGGAAGAAGAAGAAGATTAAATGGAAGAATAAGAAGAAGAAGGAGAAAAATTAGGAGGATGAAAAAAACTAGGAGGAAGAAAAAGAAGAAAATTGAATGAAAGAAGAAGAGAAAGATTTGAGAAAAAGAAAAGAAAGAAGAAGATCGGAGGGAAAGATGATGAAGAAGAAGATGATGAATAGGGGGAAGAAGAAGAAGAAGATAAAGATTAAAGGGGAAGAAGATTTGATGGAGGAAGAAGATAAGGGATAAGAAGAAGAAGAAGATTAGGCGAAAATAAAAAAGATTGGGAAAGAAAAAGACAAGGGAAGAAGATGATTAGCAAAGAATATTAGTGGGAAGAAGATTGCAAAAAAAGAAGATTAGTGGGAAGAAGATTGCAAAAAAAGAAGATTAGTGGGAAGAAGATTGCAAAAAAAGAAGATTAGTGGGAAGAAGATTGCAAAAAAAGAAGATTAGTGGGAAGAAGATTGCAAAAAAAAGAAGATTAGTGGGAAGAAGATTGCAAAAAAAGAAGATTAGTGGGAAGAAGATTGCAAAAAAATAAGATTATGGAGAAGAAGATTATGGAAGAAAAAATAGACAAAGAAGATTAGAGAAGAATAAAATTAAAGAAAAATAAGAAGATTAGAGAGAAGAAGAATAAGAGAGAGAAGAAAAAAATTAAGGGAAAGAAGATAAAGATAAAGAAGATTAGGGGGAAGAAAAATATTAGGGGGAAGTATAAAAAAAAATAGGAGGAAGAAGAAAATTAAGGGGAAGAAGAAAAAGAAAATGAAATTTAGAGAGAAGAAGAAGAAGAAATTTAGGGGAAAAAAGAAAAAGATTAGAAGAAAAGAAAAAGAAAAAGATTATGTGGGAAGAAGAAGAATATTACGGGAAAGGTGAAAAGGATGAAAATTAGGGGAGAAGAAAAAAAAGATTAGGGGGGAGAAGAACATTACAAAAAAGAAAAAGAATATTACCGAAGAAAATGAAGATTACAGGAGAAGAAGATGATTAGGGAAAAGAAAGAGATTGAGGAAGAAGAAAATTAGAAAAGAATAAAAAGATTAGGAAAGAAGAAAAAGATTATGAAAAAATAAGATAGGGGAAGAACACGATTAGGGTGGAGAAGGTTCGAGGATAAAAAAATTATGGTGAAGAAGAATAGGTAGGAAGGAGAATATTAGAAAAGAAGAAGATTAGGGGGAAGAAGTGGAAGAAGAAGATTACAGGGAAGAAAAAGATTAAAGGGAAGAAAAAGAAATTCAGGAGGAAAAAGAAGAAAAATAGGGGGAAAAAGATAAGAGGGAGAAGAAGATTACTAGGAAGAAGAAGATTAGGGAGGTATATAATAATACGAGGGAAAAAGATGAAAATTAGGAGAGAAAAAGAATATGGAGAAAAAATAAGAATGGATGAAAAAGAAGATTAGGGAGAAGAAGAAGATTAGGAGGAATAACAAAATTAAGAGGGGAAAAGAAGAAAATTAGGGAGAAATGAAAATATTAGAGGGGAAGAAGAAGAAGATAAGGGAAAAAGAAGAAGATTAGAAGAAAAGATTAAGATTAAAGGGGAGAATAAGAAGGAGAACAAAATTAGGAGCAAGAAAAAGAAAAAGAAAAATAAGGAGAAGAAAAAGAAAATTAAGGGAAAGAAGAGGGAGGGGAAGAAGATAATGACTAGGGAGGAGAAGAAGATAATGACTAGAGAGGAAGAAGAAGATTAAGGAAAAAGAAGAAGATTATGGAGAAGAAGAATGATATTTGGGGGAGCAAGAAGAAGAAGGTTTCAGGAAGAAGATTTGGAGAAAGAAGATTTGAAGGAAGAAGATTACAGGGAAGAAGATTATAGAAGAAGATTTCAGAAGAAGAAGATTATGCAAGAAAAAGATTACAAAAGAAGAATATTAATGAGGGAGAAAAATACAAAAGAAGAAGAAGAATATGAAAGAAGAAGAATATGGAGTTACTAGAATACGGAGAAAGCAAAATATAGAGGAAGAGGATTACAGAGGAAGAAAAATACTAAAAAAGAAGATTATTGAGGAAGAAGAACATGGAGAAAGGAGCATATAGAAGAAGATTAAGAGGATACGAAGATTAGGGGGAAGAATAAGAAAATGATTAGAAAGAAAGAAGAAGAAGATTAGTCCAAAGAAGAAGAAGATTATGGGAAAAGAAGATTGGGGGAGAATAAGAAGAAAAATATTAGAGAGGAAGAAGAAGATTAGAGGGGAAGATGATAATTAGAAGTGAGAAGAAGAAGATTAGGGGAACCAAAATAAGGAAATTAGGATGGAAGAAAAAGAAGATTAGGGTGGAAGAAAAGAAAGAAGATTGGGGAAGAAGAAAAAAATTATCTGGGAGAAGAAGATTATGGGGAAGAGAAAGAAGAAGAAGACGAAGAAGAATAGGGGAAGGAGAAGAAGACTGAGGGAAAGAAGAAGAAAAATAGGCGGAATAAGAAGAAAAAGAAGGGGATAATGAGGAGAAGAAGAAAAAAGTACATTAGGGGGGAAGAAGAAAAATATTAGGGGGAGAAGATTTGGAGGGAAGAAGAAGATTAGAGGGAGAGGAAGAAGAAGATTGTGGAAGAAGAAGATTATGGAAGAAAAATAGGGAAGAAGAATATTATGAGGGAAGAAGATTATGGAAGTAGAATACTATGAGAGAAGAATAGGGAAGAGGAAGAATAGGGGGGAAGAAGATTAGGAAAAAAGAAGAATAGGAAAAAAAGATTAGAGAAGAAGATTAGGGAAGAAAAAAATTGAGAAGAAAAAGAATAGGGAAGAAGAAGAAATGAATTATGGGGGAAAGAAAAAGAATAAAAAGGAAGAGGTGAGAAGATTAGGGGAAGAAAAAGAAGGTTAAAAAAGAGAAGAAGAAATTTAGGAGGAATAAGAAGAAAAAGATTAGGGAGGAAAATAAGAAAATTAGGTGGGAAGAAGAAAAAGAAGACTAGGGAAAAAGAAGACTAGGGAAAAAGAAGATTATGGGGAAAGAAGATGATGATTATAGGAAAGAAGAAGATGATTATGAAGAAAGAAAGAGAAGAAGAAGATTAGGCAAAAAGAAGAAAAAAAACTATGAGAGAAGAAAATTATGAGGGAAGAATAAGACTAGAGAAAAAAAAGAGTAAGGGAAGAAAAAGATTAGGGAGAAGAAGAAGATTATGAGAAAAGAAGACTATAGGAAGAATAATACTAAGGGAAAAATTAGGAGGAGAACAAGAGAAATAATATTAGAGGGAAGAAGAAGATTATAGAGAAAGAAGAAGATTACTGTGGAATAAAAGAAGATTAGACAAGGAGAAAAAGAATAAGAGGATTGGGGGGAGAAGAAAAAGAAGATTAAGGGGGGAAAGAAGAGGAAGCATGAGATTATGGGAGAAGAAGAAGATTATGGGAAGAGAAAGATTATGGGGAAGAAGAAGATTATGTAGGATGAAGAAGAAGATTAAGGAAGAGATGAAGATTAGGAGGGAGAGGAAGATTTGGGGAAAGAAGAAGATTAGGAGGGAAGAAGAAGAAGATTAGAGGTAGAAGAAGATTAGAGGAGAAGAAGAAGATTAAGTGAGAAAAAGTAAAAAATTAGGGGGAGAATAAAAGAAGATTAGGGTAAAAAGAAAAAAGATCAGAGTGGAAGAAGAAAAAGATGATTAAGGGAAGAAAAAGATTAGTGGAAAGAAAAAAATTAAACATGGAGAACATGAGATTAAGGGGAGAACAATATTTAGGGGAGGATGAAGAAGAAAAAAAGATTAGAGGCGAAGAAGAAAAGGGGTGAAGGAGAAGATTATGAGAGAAGAAGAAGATTAAGGGGTGAAAAAAAGATTAAAAGGAAGAAGAAAATTAGGGAGGAGGAAAAAGAAGATTGAGAAGAAAGAAGAATAAGAAGATTAAGGGGGAAGAAAATGATTCAGGTAAAAAGAAGAGGAATATTAAGGGTGAAGAAAATGATTAAGCCGAAAAAGAAAAAGATTATAGGAGAAGAAGAAGAAAAATATTAGAGAGACAGAAGAAGAAGATTAAGGGATGACGAAGATTGGGGACAAGAAAAAGAAGATTATGGGGAAAAAAGAAGAAAAGGGAGAAGAAAAAAAGATTAGGGAGAAGAAAATGATTAGGAGGAACAAAATGAAGAATATTAGGGTGGAAGAAGAAGAAGATTAGGGGGAACAAGAGGAAGAAGATTGGGCAAGGAGATTAAAGAAGAAGAAGATTATGGGGAAGAGAAAAAAGAAAAAGAATAAGGGAAAAGAGAAGAAGATTAAGAAGAAGAAGAAGAAAAAAATAAGGGGGAATAAGAAGAAAAATAAGAAGATTATGGGGGAAAAGGGAAAAAAGAACATTATGGGGCAAAAGAAGAGAAATATTAGGGGGAGAAGAAGATTACGGGGGAGAAGAAGATTATGGGAGTGAAGAAGATTATGGGAGAGAAGAAGATTTGGAGGGAAGAAGAAGATTAGAGTGAGAAGAAAAAGATTGGGAAAGAAGAAAATTGAAGAAGAAGAAGATTATGGAAGAAGAATAAGGTAGACGAAGATTATGGGGAAAAGAAGATTAGGAAGCAGAATATTATGTTGGAAGAAAAAATATTAAGAGGAAAATATATGAAGAAAAAGAAGAAGAATATGGTAGAGAGAGAAAAGAAGGAGAAGAAGATTATGAGGAAGAAGAAAATTGGGGGAAAGAAGTAGAAGATGAGGAAGAGAGAAGATGAAGAATATTGGGGAGAAGAAGAAGATTAGGAGAAGAAGAAGATTAGTTGAGAAAGAAGAAGTAGTAGAAGAAGAAAAATAGGTGAAAAGAAGAAGAATAAGAAATTAGGTGGAAGGGAGAAGAAAAAGAAGAAAAAAAAGATCATCGAGTGAAGAAGAAAGAGATTAAGGCAGAGAAGAAGAAGACAAAGGTTAGGAGGAGAAGAATATTAGGTAGGGAGAAGAAGATTAGGTGAAGAAGAAAATTATGGAGGAAGAAGAAGAATATGGAGAATGAAGAAGATTAGAAGAAGATTGAGAGGGAAGAAGAAGATTAGGAGAGAAGAAGAAAATTAAGGGGGAAGAGAAAAAAGATTAGGAGGAGAATAAGATGAAGATTAGGGGAAAAGAAAAAAATATTATGGTGGAAGAAGAAAAAGATGATTAGGGGGAAGAAGTTAATTACAAGAGAAGAAGAAGATTAGTGGAAAATGAAAATTAAAGGGGAAGAAGAACATGAAGATTAGGGGGGAAGAAGATTTAGGGGGGATGAAGAAGAAAAAGAAAATTAAAAGTGAAGAAGAAAAGGAGTGAAGAAGAAGATTATGATGGAAGAAGAAGAAAATTAGGTGGATAAGAAAAAAAAAGATTAGGGAGGAAGAAGAAGAAGAAGAAAATTAGGGAAGAAGAAGAAAATTAGTGGAGAAGAAAAAGAAGATTATATGGAGGAAGAAGAATAAGAAGAAGTTTATTAGGAAAGAAGAAGAATATTAAGAGAGAAGAAGTTAATTAGGCAGAAGAAAAAAAATATTAGGGGAAAAAGAAGATTAGGGGAGAAAAAGAAGAAGAAGAAAATATTAGAGAGGAAGAAGATGATTAGGGGAAGAAGAAAAATTAGAGAGAAAAAGAAGATTATGGGTAATAAAACGAAGGATATTAGGGTGGAAGAAGAATTAGAAGAAGATTAGGGGGAAAAGGAAAAAAGATTATGGAAGAAAAGATTAGGAAAGAAAAAGAGAATTATGGGGGAGAAAGAGATTATGGGAAAGAGGAAGAAGAAAAAGAAAATATAATGAGGGGAAGAAGAAAAAAGAACATTAATGGGGGGAGAAGAAGAAAAATATTAAGGGGGGAGAAGAAGAAGATGATTGTGGAAGAAAAAGATTGCGAAAAAAGAAGATTAGGGAAAAAGAAGATTATGAAAAAAAATAGAAAAGATAAAAATTTTGGGGGAAAAAAATTAGGGAAGTAGAAAACTAGGGGAGACAAATATGAAAGAAGAAGAAGATTAGGGGAGAAGAATATTAGGGATGAAGAAGAACGGGGAAGAAAAGGATTAAGGAAGAAAAAGATTTGAGAAGAAAATATTTGAGAAGCAAAAAATTAGGGAAGAAAAAGATTAAAGTAGAAGAAGTGAATTACGAAGAGGAGAAGAAGATTAGAAAGGAAGAAGAAGAAGATTAGGGGGAGAAGAAGAAGATTAAGGAGAAGAAGTAATTTAGGAGGAATAAGAAGAAAAATATTAGGTAGAAAGAAGAAGATTAGGGAGGAAAATATGAAGATTAAGGGGGAAAAAGAAGACTATGGGAAAAGAAGATTATGGGGAAAGAAGAAGATTATGGGAGAAGAAAAAGATTAAAGGAGAAGAATATTATGAGAAAGAAGATGATGAATACAGAAAAGAAGAAGATGATTGTGGGGAAAGAAAGAGAAGAAGAAGATTAGGGGAAAAAGAAGATTAGAATGAAAGAATAAGACAAGGGAAAAAGAAAATTAAGGAAAGAAGAAGATAATGTGGGAAGAAGTAGACTAATGAGAAAAGAAGATTATGGGAAGAAGAAGATAAGGAGAAAAATTAGGGGGAGAATAAGAGGAAGAATATTAGAGGCAAGAAGAAGATTAGGGCAAAAAAAGAAGATTAGTGGGAACAAGAAGAAGATTAGAGGTGGAGAAGAAGAATAAGAGGATTGGGGGAAGAAGAAAAAGATTAGGGGGAGTAGAAGAGGAAGCATGAGATTAGGGGTGAAGAAAAAGATTAGGAGAAAGAAAAAGAAAATTTGGGAAAAAGAAGAAGATTAAAATGAAAAACGAAAAAGAAGATTAGAGGAGAATAAAAATATTAGAGAAGAAGAAGAAAAAGATTAGAGGGAAAGAGGAGGAGGATGCAGATTAGAGAAGAAGAAGATTAAGAAGAAAAAGATGATTAGGGGGAAGAAGAAGAAGAGCAAGATTAGAGGAGAAGAAGAAGATGAGGATTAGAGGAAGAAGAAGAAGATTAGGTGGAGGAAGAAGTAGAAGAATATGTGAAAAGAAAAGATTAGGGAAGAAGAATATTAGCGAAGAAGATGATTAGTGGGGAAAAGATTAGGGAAGAAAAAGATTATGGGGGAAGAACATTAGGGAAGAAGAAGAATAGGCGAAAGAAGAATATGGAAGAAGAAGATTAAGGAAGAAGAAGATTGAGGGAGAAGAAGATTCGGTAAAAATAAGAATATTGAGGGAGAAGAACAAAAGTAAGAAAATTAAGAGGAACGCGATAAAGAAAAAGAAGATTATGAAGAAGAAAAAGAATATGATGATTATGGGGAAGAAGAAAAATGATAAGACAAGCGGGGAGAAGAAGATTAGAGGGAAAAAGAAAAAAAAAAGTAGCGAGAAGAAGAAGAAAATTAGTTGGAGAAGAAGTTTTGGGGAAGAAGAATAAGAAGAAGATTAGGGAGAAGAAAAATAAGAGGAGTAAAATTAGGGGGAAAGACAAAAAAGATTGGGGGGAGAATAAGAAGAAGATTATAGGAGAAGAAGAAGAAAATTATGAAGAAGAAAAAGAAGAAGATTTTAAGAAAGAAGAATAAAATTAGGGGGCGAAGAAGTATTGAGAAGAAGAAGAAGAAAATTATAGGGAAAGAGGAGGAAGAAGAAGATTAGAGAGGAAGATGATGAAAAGGATGATGATTAGGAGGGAGAAGATGAATAGTAAGATTATAATTAGATTAAGGGAGAAGAAGAAGATTGAGGAAAAAGAAGACAAGGGAAGAAGAAGATTAAGGAAGAATATTAGCGAAGAAACAGAGTATCGAAAAAAAATATTAAGGGGGAGAAGATTGTAGAAGAATAAGAATATGAGAGAAGAAGATTGGTGAAGAAAAAGAATAAGGATGAAGAATATTAGAGAAGAAGAAGATTATGAAAGAATAAGAAGATTACGAAGAGAAGAAGAAGATTGGGAGGGAGAAGAAGAAAAAAATACAAATTAAGAGGAAGAAAACAAAGATAAAGAAGATTAGGTGGGAAGAAAAGAAGATTATTGGGGGAAGAAGAAGAATATAAAATTAGAGGGGAAGAAGAAGAAGAATAAAATTAGAGGGGAAGAATAAGAAGAATAAAATTAGGGGAGAATAAGAAAAAGAAGAAGATTAGGGAGAAGAAAAAAGATTAAGGGGAAGAAAAATATTATGGGAAAGAAGAAGAAAAGGAATATTATGGGAGAAGAAGAGAAAGATTAGGGGGAAGAATAAAAAAAATTATGGGGAGAAGAAGATTATAGGGGGAGAAGGTGAAAAAGATTATAGGGGAAAAAAGAAGAAGATGATGGGAAAGATTAGAGAAAAGAAGAAAAAGAAGGAAGATTATGAGTAAGAAGAAGAAGAAGGAAGATTACGAGTAAGAAGAAGGAAGATTATGAGTAAGAAGAAGATTACTAAGGCGAAGAAAAAGATTATGAGAAAGAAAAAGAATACTAGTGATGCAAAAAGAAGATTAACGGGGAGAAGAAGAATATTGATAGGGAGAAAGAAGAAGATTAGGATGAATAAGAAGATTAGGGTAAAACAGAAGAAGATTGTGGTGGGAGAAGAAGTAGATTAGGGGAAGAAAAAAGATTACCAAAAAGAAAAAGATTAGGGGAAGAATATGAAAAAGATTAGGGAAAAAGTAGGAGAATATTAAGGGGAAGAAAAGAAGAATATTATGGGAAAGAAGAAGAAAAGATTAGAAGGGAAGAAGAAGAAGATTATGTGGGAAGATGAAGAAGATTGGGGGAAGAAGAAGAAGAAGAGGATTAGAAGAAAGGTGAAAAAGAAAAAAAATAAGGGAAGAGAAGAAGAAGAATAAGGGGGAAGAAGAAGATTACACAAGAAAAAAAATAATACGAAAGAAGAAGAATATTTGAGAAGAAGAAGATTAGAAAAGAAGGAGAATAAAAAAGATGAAGAAGATTAGGAAAAATAATATTAGGGGATAAGAAGATTATGGGGGAGAAGCATAGGAAGAAAGAATAATATGGAAGAAGAATATTAGAAATGAAAAAAAATGGGAGAAGTAGAAGAAGAGGAAGATTAGGGTGAAGAAGAGAATGAGTAAAGAGAAGAAGAAGAAGAAATTTAGCGGGAATATAAAGAAATTTAGGGGAAAGAATAAAAAAATATTAGAAAGGAAGAAAAAGAAAATTATCTAGGAAGAAGAAGATTATCTGGAAAAAGAAGATTTGGGGAAAGAAGAAGAATAGAGGGAAGATGAAAAAGAAAAAGAAAATTAAGAATGAAGAAGAAGAAAATGACTTGGGGGAGAAGAAGATTACGGAAGAAGCAGACGATTATGAGAGAAGAAGAAAATTACGGGTGAAAAAAGACTAGAGAAAAAGAATGAGATTGAGGATGAAAAAAATTTAAAAAGAAGAAGAAGAATAGGAAAGAAGAAGGAGATTAGTGAAGAAGAATATTACGATAGAAGAAGATTAGGGGGAATAAAATTCAAGGATAAAAAAGATTAGGGGAGAAGAACAATAGGGAGAAAAATATTCTGAAAGAAAAAAGATTATGGAGAAGAAGTGGAATAAAAAGATTAGGAAGAAAAAAAAATTAAGGAGAAGAAGAAATTTGGGAGAAGAAGAAGAATATTAGGGAAAAAAATTAGGGGGAAGAAGAAGAAGATAAGAGGGAGAAGAAGATTATATGAAAGAAGAAGATAAGAGCAAGAAAGGATTAGGGAGAAGAAGTAGATTGGAGGGGAAGAAGTAGATTAGAGGGACGAAGAACATTATGGAGGAATAAGAAGAAGAAAATTAGGGGGAGAAAAAGATTAGGAAGGAAGAATAAGAGTGGGGAAAAATATTAGGGAGAGAAAAAGATTAGGGGGAATAACAAGATTAATATGGGGGAAAGAAGATGATTAATGGGAAGAAGAAGATTAGGGGAGAAGAAGATTTTGAGAAAGAAAAAGAAAAGTAGAGGGGAAGAAGAAGATTAGATGGGAGAATAAGAAGAGGAAGAAGAAGAAGAAAAATTAGAAGGAAGAAAAAGATTATGGAGAAAGAAGAAGAGAAAATAAGAAGATTAGGGGGAGAAGAAAAATAATAAGAGGAAGAAAATTAGGAGGGAAGTATAACAATAATAAGAAGAATAATAAGAAGATTAGGGGAAGAAGAAGAAGAAGATTAAGGGGAAGAAGAGAGAGGAGAAGAAGATTAAGGTTGAAGAAGAAAAAAAATATTAGGGGGAAAAAGAGGATCATGGGGAAGAAGATGGAGATTAGGTGGAGCAAGAAGAATAAGAAGATTTGGGAGAAGAAGATATGGGAAAAGAAGATAACGAGGAAAAAGAATACAAAAGAAGAAGATTACGCAAGAAGAATATTATGAAAGAAGAATATTACCGAAAAAGCAGAATATGGAAGAATAAGAATACAGAGGAATAATAATATGGAAGAAGGGGAATATGGAGGAAGGAGAATATGCGGGATGAAAATTATAACGGAAGAAGAATACGAAGAAAGAAAATTACAGAGGAAGAAGATTACAAAGGAAAAAGAATATGGAGGAAGGAGTATATGTAAGAAAAAGATTAGAGAGGAGAAGAAGAAAAAGATTAGAGAGAAAAAAGAAGAAAATTGGATGGGAAGAAGAAGATTGGGTGAAAAAAGAAAATTAAGGAAAAGAAGAAAATTAGGGTGAACAAAAAGAAGGATATTATGATTGAAGAAGAAAAAAAAGATTAGGGGGAGAAAAAGAGGATCATGGGAAAGAAGATGGAGATTAGGGGGAGCAAGAAGAATAAGAAAATTTGGGAGAAGAAAATATGGGAAAAGAAGATAACGAGGAAAAAGAATACAAAAGAAGAAGATTACGCAAGAAGAATATTATGAAAGAAGAATATTACAGAGAAAGTAGAATATAGAAGAATAAGAATACAGAGGAACAAGAATACAGAAGAAGGGGAATATGGAGGAAAGGGAATATGCGGGATGAAAATTACAACGGAAGAAGAATATGAAGGAAGAAAATTACGAAGGAAAAAGATTACAGAGGAAGAAGAACATGGAGGAAGGAGTGTATGTAAGAAAAAGATTAGAGATGAGAAGAAGAAAAGATTAGAGAGAAAAAAGAAGAAGACTGGATGGGAAGAAGAAGATTGGGTGGAAAAATAAAATTAGGGAGAAGAAGAAAATTAAGGGAAACAAAAAGAAGGATATTATGACGAAAGAAGAAGAAGAAGCATAGGGGGAGAAAAGGAAGAAGAATAGGGGGAGAAGAAGATTGGATATGAAAAGGAAGATTAAAAGAAAAGAAGAAAAAGATTAAGGAAGAAGAAGATTAAGGAAGAAGAAGATTAGGGGAAAAGAAGATTAATGAAGAAAAAGATTAGGGAAAAAGAAGATTAATGAAGAAAAAGATTAGGGAAAAAGAATATTAGGGAAGAAGATTAGGAAATTAGAAGAATATGGGGAAGAAAAATATTTGGGAAAAAGAAGATTAGAGGAGAAGAAGAGAATTGATGGGGAGAAAAAGATTAGGGAAAAGGAAGAAGAAAAAGAATAAGAGGAAGAAGAAGAAGATGAAAGTTATGAAAAATAAAAAGAAGAAGATTATGGAGGGAGAAAGAAGAAAATGAACATTAAGAAGGAAGAAGAAGGAAAAGTTTAGGTGGAAAGAAGAATATTAGGGGAAAGAAGAAGAAGAAGATTGGGGAAGAAGAAGATTATTGGGGAAGAAAATTAGGGAAGTAGAAGAATAGGGGGAAGAAGAAGATTAGTGAAGAAAAGGATTAGGGGAGAAGATGATTAAGGAAGAAAAAAAAATTAGAGAAAAATAAAATATTAGAGAAGAAAACGTGGATTAGGGGAACAGAAGAAGATTAGAAGAGAAGGGAAAGAAGAAGAAAATTAGGGGGAAGAAGAAGAAAATTAGGAGAAAGAAGAAGAAGATTAAGAGAAAGAAGAAGAAATTTTAGGGGAATAAAAAGAAAAATATTAGGAGGGAAGAAGAACATTAGGGGAAAGAAAAAAAAGATTAGAGGAAAATAAAAAGATCAGGAGGGAAGGAAAAGAAGATTAGAGCGAGAAGATAATAAGAAGGAAAGAAGAAGAATAATAGAGGAAGAAGAAAAGATTATGGGGAAAGAAAGATGAGGAGAAGATTAGGGGAAAATAAAAAGAATATTATTAATGGGAAAAATAAAATTAAGAGAGAAAAAAAAGATTAGAGGGAAAGAGGAGGAAGAAAAAGATTAGAGCAGAAGAAGATGAAGATGATTAGGGGAAAAAAATAAAAAGAGAAAGATTAGAGGGCAAGAAGAAAAGGATTAGTGGGAAGAAGAAGATTAGGAGGAGGAAAAAAGAAAAATATAAGGGGGGAAAGAAGAAGAACGGGATTAGGGGAGGAGAAGAAGATTATAAAAGAAAAAACAAAGGAAAATAGATCAAGTAAGAAGATTAGCAAAGAAAAGTAGGGAAGAAGAAAATCAAGGGGAAGAAGAATACAGAAGAAGATGATGATTATGGGAAGAAAAAGAAGATTAGGGGGAAGAAAATTTGGGAAAGAAGATTATAGAGAAGATGATTATGGAAGAAGATTATATGAGAAAAAAATTACGCAAAAACAAGATTATAGAAGAAGAATATTATGGAGGAAGAAGAAGGAAAAAGAAGAAGAAGAAGAAGAAAAAGAAAATTTGGGGAAAAAAGAAGATTAGGGAGAATCAAAAGAAGGATATTAGGTTGGAAGAAGAAGATAATGAGGATGATGATGATTAGGGGAAAGAAAAAGAAGATTAGGGAGGAAGAAAAAAAAATTACGGGGAAAAGAAGAAAAATATTAGGCATGAACCAGAAGATTAAGAACAAAGAAAAAAAATAGGGAAAAAGAAGATTAAGGAAGAAGAAGATTTGGAAATAAGAAAATTAGGGAAGAAGAAGATTATCAAGAGAAGATTATTAAGAAAGTAGAAGAATATGAGAAAGAAGAAGATTGGAGAATAAGAAGATTGGAGAAGAAGAAAATTAGGAAAGAAGATAATTAGAGAAGAAGAAGAGAATTAGGGGGAGAATAAGATTATAGGGAAGAGGAAGAAGAAAAATATGGGGAGAAGAAGAAGAATAAGGGGAAGAAGAAGTAGAAAGTTAGGGAAAATCAAAACAAAAAAAAAGAAAATTATGAGGGGAAGAAGAGGAAATAGATTAAGGGAGAGAAGAACATTAGGAGGGAAGAAGAAGAAAAAGTTTAGGGGTAGGAGAAGAAGATTAGGGAAGAAAAAGATTAAGGAAGAAAAAGAAGATTATGAAAGAAGATTAGGGAATAATTAGGGAAGAAGAAGATTATTAAGGAAGAAAAAAATATAGAAGAAGAAGATTAGAGAAGAGGTGGATTACGGGGAAAAGAAGAAGATTAGAAGGGAAGATGAAGAAGAATAAGATTAAGGGAAAGAAGAAGAAATTTTGAAGGAATAAGAAGGAAAAGATTAAGGGGGAAGGAAGAAGAAGATTAGGGAGGAAAATAAGAAGATTAGGGGAAAGGAAAAAATGATTAAGGGAAGAAGAATATTATGGGAAAAGAAAAAGATTTGGGGTGAAGAAGAAGAGGAATAGGGTGAGAAGAGGATTAGGGGGAAAAAAGAAGAAGAAGAATAGGGCAAGAAGAGGATTAGGAGAAAAAGAGACTATGGGAAGAAGATTATGGGGAAAGAACGAGAAGGAGATTAGGGGGGAAAGATTAAGAAGAAGAATATTATGGGGAGAAGAATATTAGGAGGGAAGAATAAAATTAGGAGAAAAAAGAATATTATGGGAAGAAGAAGATTAGGGGGAAGAAGAAAATTATGAGAAAAATAAGATTAGGAAAATTAGATTGGAGGAAAGGAAGATTAAGGTC
Source organism: Platanthera zijinensis (assembly GCA_039513925.1). Taxonomy (NCBI): domain Eukaryota; kingdom Viridiplantae; phylum Streptophyta; class Magnoliopsida; order Asparagales; family Orchidaceae; genus Platanthera; species Platanthera zijinensis. The sequence goes on along the minus strand of CM077078.1, from coordinate 38,933,260 downwards.
TGGAGAGAATAAATGAAAGAAAATTAGGGGAAAAAGAAGATTTGGATAGGAGAAGAAAATTAGTGAGGAACGAGAAGAATATTAGAGGGGGAGAAGAAGAAGAAGAAGAAGAAGAGGATTGGGGGGGAAAGAGGATTAGGAGGGAGAAGAAGAGGAAACATAAGATTAGGGGTGGAGAAAAATAAGAAGATTAGAGAGAAAAAGAAAAAGATTGTGAGAGAAGATGAAAAAGATTAGAATGAAAAAAGAAGAAGATTAGAGGGAAGAATGAAAGAATAAGAGGATTGAGGAAGAAGAAGAAGAAGGAAAAAAAAATTAGGATGGAGAAGAAGATGAAGCATGTGATTAGGGGAGAAGAAGAAGGTTAAGAGGAAAAAGAAGAAAGGGATTGGGGACAAAAAAGAAAAAGATTAAAATGAAGCAACACCAACACTCAAGCCTTTATCCCACTATAGTGGGGTCGGCTATATGGATCCTTTGTCGCCATTGTGTCCTATCTTTTGTCATAATCTCACCAATGCCTAAGTACATCATGTCTTTCTTTATAGTTTCATTCCAAGTCTTTATTGGTCTACCCCTCCCTCGTCTAACATGCCTAGTGACTAGACTCTCACATGCCTATCTTTTGGAAGAAGATTAGAATGAAAGACGAAGAAAAATAAAGGTGGTTAAGAAAAAGATTAGAGGGAAAGATGATGGAAAAAAGATTAGAGGGGAAGAAGATGAAGATGATTTGGGGGAAGAAGAAGAAGAGGAAGATTAGAGGGGAAGAAGAAGTAGATTAGCGGGAAGAAAAAGAAGAAGATTAGGTGGAGGAAGAAGAAGAAGATAATGAGGAAGAAGATGATGATGATGATTAGGGGAGAAGAAGAAGATTGGGGAAGAAGAAGACAAGGGAAGAAGAAAATTAAGGAAGAAGATTAGCGAAGAAGAAGAGTAGGGAAGAAGAAGATTGGGGAAGAAGAAGACAAGGGAAGAAGAAAATTAAGGAAGAAGATTAGCGAAGAAGAAGAGTAGGGAAGAAGAAGAGTAGGGAAGAAGAAGATTATGGAGAGAAGATTAAAAATTATCTATCACCTGCATCAAGCTTGTTCCAACAATTTTAATTTATACACAGTTACATAAATTGTCTATACGTTATGCGAATTATACAATGTGTTGCAACAATAACTACACACTATAAAAGGTTATGTGAATTTATTATGACTTGTAATAATACTTACTCTATATAATTATCTAAATGAACAAATAATGTAAGCAGGAAAACAAGAATAATTTAAGATAAATGAAAATTAGCATTTTTGAGTAATAAATGACAGTAATATTATTCCAAGGTAAGACAAAAAATTAGATCAAGCAAGTAGGCCATTCCAAAAAAAATTGAATTAAACACTATGTGCAATGAAAAGAATGAAAATTGAAATATTTCTTGAAATGAAACTCACCTTCAAGCGTGGAATGGAGACAAATCAATAGAGGAGAACCAGATGATTATGTTAGCAAACCAATAAACAATTTTGTTAAGATGTCCATGAGAAGCATTTGTTTCCTGTGCAATCAAAACTAAAAATTTATCACAAATACACCCACAAATTTCTTAAATATTAGAGAGATAATGACTGTGCAAACTATAGTATCACACCACATTTAGTTTTTGAGTTTTCCCCTTAAAATTACAATTATAGGTTAGTACTAGATTAAAAAAATTGAATACAAAGTGAGTACTTGATAAGAAAGTGAGTGCATGCATGTGAGTACTCATTGAGTACTCATCAATGAGTACTCACGGGGTTTTCTATGTAACAATCATTTCAAACATTTTAATTTTGTCTTTGTTTCACTTTCATCTACATCATGAAATTGTATACAAACTCATACATATAACAGAAACAAAAATGGCTATTATATAAGTGAATACAAACTCATACATATACAGTCAGCTCGACATCAGTTGGTATTTTTATTCATTGGAACTCACCTCCGATTTGAAACTCTGCAGCGATTCCTCCCGCGTCGGCTCCCGCCGCCGATCCAAACGAACCCTTAAGGCTCTGTTTGGGGTGGCGTTGGGCCACCTGTTAGGGAGCAACCGCCGCTGCAAGGCGAGAAAATAAACGTGCGCCGCACGCAAGCGGCGGCGTTCAACCTTCGCAAAAAGGGCGATGACCCTCCGCAAACCCACCTATGGTTGGAATCCCCGTTCATTCGCTACTGCATCGGAGCTCGGATGCCGCCCCAAACAGTGTGAACTCATCGCGTAAATCTAGGAAAAGGGCATCGCATAAATCTACCTCCTATAGATTTTTGAAGAGAGTGTTTAGGGTTTTTTGGCGAAGGTAATTAAAAATATATTTTTTTTGTTCTTAATACGTCATTACTGATTATACTAATTGCTTTGGCACGTTTTTGATCCTTATTAAGCGGACATGCGATTATTTTTTATTTTTTTTACTCAAATTTGTCAGGCAATGCTCTCGCATTGCTTGTTCTGGCCTTGCAGGCTTGATATCTGGGAATAGTTGATTGTTGAGAATTTAAATTCACGCAGATGGATTTATACAAATAATTTGATTTTGAGTCTGAATGCCTAGTTTCAAATATGATTTCAGAGAAGATTCTGAAGCCATTTAAAGAAATCAAAATATTAGAGGTAAGAAGTGTACATGTGAGGGAATGTGTCAAAAAGTTATGACTCACTAAGAAGATAAACAACAACAAAAAACTGAGACTTTAAGAAGCAAATTAAGAAATCTGAACAGACAAATGAGAAGCAAATTAATTGGAACTCACCTGCAGGCTTGCTCGAGTAGTGCGGGGTAGATGAGAAGGAAGAAATCAAAATAAATGGTGTTTTCGCCTGATTGGGATGGGAGAACCTCTGGATATCCGGCTAAAGAAACTGAAATCACAGAGTAGTTTAATAAAAATTTATTATAGAACTCAACAAAAAAAAAAATCACAATGAAATGGCATTAGGCTTGCAATCAGACATTACTCAAACTTTATTGTAACCATCATTGGTATTATGCCTTAAGATTGATTTTCATAATTAACCTATGGAAAAACATTAACCTTACAGCAGTACAATTTTTCGAATTACTCTTCAATTTAAAATAAAATCTGCTTTATGCATATTTTTTTTAACAGATTAACTTTAGGGCAGAGTATAATGAAACCAAGGCTGAACCCGCATCTCAAGGCTAACACAATATGCAACTTCATATGGATGAAGAGTCAAAAGGGTATATATACCACCCTATTCCATTAATATGATCAACATTTGCTGCCTTTTACAGCTTACAAAATCAAGACCCCAGAACATGATCAAACACACATTTCATCCCCTGCAAAAATCCAAGAAATAGACAAAGTATCGGATTTTCACCGTGTATATGGATAGATTTCACAATCAACAGTTTAAGCACTCTCAAGATGGACAGAACATAAATTAAATGCAGAATCCATATTTACCTCCAGTTTTCTAACCAGCTCCGTAATAGCAGTTGGAGCAGAAACAATGAAGGTAAGTAGAGAATTGTAGTATCCATTAACATTCAATAGACCCACCTGATAAAAACATTTATATTTGGAACATTTATATTTGGAAAAATACAACAGCATATGATGTCTCTAGCCTCAGCACTCTAGACTGTCAAAATACAACATAAAACTAATTGGTCTGGTTTGCTATCTATAGGAAATACACAAGATTATTAGGATTTCATGCTGTATTAATTTAATAGCGAGCAGATTAATTTTATAAAATCGGGAGACTGAAATAGGCGTAGTCTAATCTGATGCCATTTTGGAATACAAGCATCCACTCTTATTAGACTAGTTAATTTAAATTTTGATCGGTAGGTTCCAATATAAAGCAATATTATTCAAGTGAAAAAGTCGGAGTTTGGAAGAAATCAAATTTAATCTCACATACTTTCTTGCTTTCGGCTACCAACGATGGTTATAATAAAGTTTATTATAGAACTCAAAAAAAAAAAACAAGAAATGAGAAGGACGAAATCTGAACTCACCTGCAGACCTGCAATGTCTGATCGGGAAATAAGAAAATGGAAGGAAGAAATCTCTGCCTGGATCTGGAAGCAAGAAATCAGAAGCAACCTCTGCTTTGATCGGAGCTTTTAGCCATGAGTCCTCGCGCCGGCTCTGTCCTTCCTTCCGGCAGAAACTTGTTCCCAATCACCGCCGGAACTCCTCGCCGGAGGAGGCCGAGGAGAAGGCATTCATTCCCCTCTCCCTCCCCCCCCCCCCCCCCACCCCGTCTCTCCCTCACGCTCACTCACTGCCTTCCTCCTCACCGGTCTCGTCTTGGAGAAACTGGGACGACGATGAAATAAACTCTCTAAATTAAGAGCCGTTACTAATTCTCTAAATAAATAACACTGCCCGCAGCAGCCCTTCCCCCTCTTTCCATAAATAAACTCCTCAGCAGCCCTTACTTTTATAAATTTCAAACTTAATTACACACCTTCCATGAATTAATCCGTTGGCATTTACTAAACAAAAAATGATTTCTATAAACTAACATTATTATACTAATTATTATTCCCTTTTTTTTTTTTTTTTTTATTTATTTTTTGTTAAATAAACATTATCATCATTTATATTCCTATCATTCTTTCCGCTGCAAACGCCGGAGTGCGCGCTCGAAGTCGGGCGCGATAAAGCCCGCGAGCGCGATCGCAGGCGCGCGCGGCTTGTGTCCGCATGCGCACCTTGCGGTCCTTTGCCAGCCGCTTATATGCTTCATAATACTAGGTCCCAAATGTTGATAGGTCTGGGCATTACTCTTCGATTATAAACACGTGACACGCGTCCCTGATAGGTGGTGGCACGAAGGGCCGCTGCGTCTCTAACTTCTGGATTAGGTCAGGATTTTTCACGAATCACTTCATCGTTCTTTTCCAAACTGAAGTTCAAGACTCTAGCACTCGGGACGCCAATATCAACAGGGATAATGGCTTCAGTTCCGTAATAGAGATTATATGGAGTTTCTCCGGTAGGGGTCCTCTCCGTGGTTTGGTAAGCCCACAATATATTGGGGAGTGCATCAACCCATTGCCCCCAATCTCTTACAGTCGTATCTTTAGGCCCTTAAGAATGGTACGATTTGTTACTTCTATCTGTCCGCTAGTCTAGGGATATGCCACATCAGTGTGTCGATGATTGATTTTCATATCTTCGCACATCTTTGTAATGGATTTTCCTGTGAATTGTGTTCCATTGTTAGTGATGATGGTTGCAGGGATGCCGAAGCGATATTTAATGTTCTTCCAAACAAACTATTTAGCATTTTCTTCTGTAATTTTGTCTAAGGGCTCCGCCTCAACCCATTTGGTGAAGTAATCAATGGTCATTATGATGAATTTCCTTTGTCCTGAAGCTTGGTAAAGGGGACCAAGAAGGTCGATTCCCCATTGTGTGAATGGCCATGCTCCTTGCAGTGCTGTTAGAGTGACCCGAGGCTGTCGGGGAATGTTTGAGTGCATTTAAAAACTCTTGTATTTTTGAACAAATTCGGTCGCATATTTCTTCATGGTAGGCCGGTAGAAGTCTTGGCGTAAAATCTTCTGAGCTAATGCATTGCCGCCCAAATGCCCTCCACAAACCCCTCCGTGGACTTCTCACAATGTGTATTCTGCATTTGATTCTGATAAACACTTCAAGTAAGGCATGGAGAAGGACCGCTTGTATAACTCTCCGTTGATGATGGTAAAGGTTGTTGCTCGCATCCTTAAACTTCATGCTTCCCCTGGGTTTTCTGGCAGCTGTTGATGTTCCAGGTAGGCTTGTAGTGAGTTGATCCATGATGACTCTGGTACCTTAATTTTTATGATTTTCCAAGGCCCTTGAGCCCTTGAATACTGGATTATAATCTCTTCTACTTGGAGCCTCCTTGATTGATATTAGGAGGGAGACGTGGCCAGTTTGGAGAGTGCGTCAACCCTAAAATTATGTTCTCTAGGAATATAAACAATATGCTATTGCGACACCTTGGTCCAAAGATAATTCACAAGTGCGAGGTACTGAGCTAGATGGTCATTTTTTGCCTCGTAATCGCCCTCGATCTGTGAGACTACGAGATGGGAGTTTGAATAAATTGTTAGGGTTTTTACTTGGCAATCGATGGCGAGTCTGAGTTCTGCTATTAGGATTTCATATTCGGCAACATTGTTGGCAGCTGGAAACTTCAACCTAAGTCCATACTCTAAAGTGATAGCTTCGGGGCTTATCAAAAGTAACCCCACCCATGCTCCCTCGATGCCTAACACATCATCAACATAAAGAGCCCATCGAGGGACAAGGGTGCTTTATGCTGAGGCAGACTCCTGAAGAAGGGTGCTTTCCACGATGAAGTCTGCCAATAATTAGGACTTGATATCTGGCCGGGCAGGAAATAAAGATTGAATTCTCTTAGTTCGACTGCCCACTTCACCAATCTATCGGATGTTTCTAATTTCTGGAGGATGCTACGAAGTGGGAGTTCGGTTAACACATTCACCGTGTGAGCTTGGAAGTAGGGTCGAAGTTTTCGTGCTGAGAAGACAAGGGCTAAGGCTATTTTATTTGTCGTAGGATATTGAGTCTACGTATCTGAGAGTACTTTGCTGAGATAGTAGACTGAGTGATGAATTCCTCCATCATCTTTAACCAATATCGAACTTAATACAGTTGGTGATATGGCCAAGTATAGGTAGAGTGTTTCTCTAGGGATCAGTTTTGAGAGGAGCATAGGCGAAGCCAGATATTGTATCAGGGATTCGAAAGTGTCTTGGCATTCGTCTATCCATTGGAACCCTGTGCTCCGCGCTCCTCTAAGGATTTTGAAAAATGGAAGATACTTGACTTCGGTCCGTGCCAAGAAGCATGAGAGTGCAGTGTTCCTTCCATTCATTCGTGCCAAGTTTGTCTCGCGACTTTGTTTGAAATCAATTGCAAGGGGGGAAGTCCCAGGTGATGACGAGGCGTAGAAAAGCAGGGTCGGTAAAGAGCTTGCTCATTCAAACCGCCTGTGCAGTCTTACCTAATTGAGTTTTGATTGGTCATTACTTGAAGGAAACAGAATGCACTATTCAAATGAAAGATAATTTGCGCGAGTCTGGGCTCACGACTTTTACAACACTGAATAATAGAATTTAAATAAGAAATAAGAAGTTACTGATAAATTTGAAAATAAACAATAACGGAAGAAATAAGAAATCATTGGTAAAATCGACGCAGGTTTAGTGCGTTCCATATACGAGGAAGGGTATTCCCTTCTTCCGTTCTCAGCTTGAAGGTTCCAGGCTTGATGGTTGCAGTGACAACGAATTGGTCCCTCTCAAGAAGGTGAGAGCTTGTCACCCTGCGGTCTTTTGCCAGCCGCTTATATGCTTCATAATACTAGGTCCCAAACGTTGATAGGTCTGGGCATTACTCTTCGATTATAAAGACGTGACACGCATCCCTGATAAGCGGCGACATGAAGGGCCGATGCATCTCTAACTTCTGGGTTAGGTCAAGATTTTTCGCGAAGCGCTTCATCATTCTTTTCCAAACTGAAGTTCAGGACTCTAGCACTCCGAATGCCAATATCAACAAGGAGAATGACTTCAGTTCCGTAGCAGGGATTATATGGAGTTTCTCTGGTAGGGGTCCTCTCAATGGTTTGGTAAGCCCACAATACATTTGGAGAGTGCATCAACCCATTGCTCCAAGCCTCTTATAGTTGTGTCTTTAGGCCCTTAAGGATGGTACAATTTGTTACTTCTATCTGTCTGTTGGTCTGGGGATGTGCCACAGCAGTATGTCGCAGATTGATTTACATATCTTCGCACATCTTTGTAAAGAATTTTCCTATGAATTGTGTTCCATTGTCAGTGATGATGGCTGCAGGGATGCCGAAGCAACATATAATGTTCTTCTAAACAAACTGTTTAACATTTTATACTGTAATTTTGGCTAAGGGCTCTGCCTCAACCCATTTGGTGAAGTAATCAATGATCATTATGATGAATTTCCTTTGTCCTGAAGCTTGGGGAAGGGGATAGACAAGGTCGATTCCCCATTGTGCAAATGACCATGCTCCTTGTAGTGCTATTAGAGTGACCAGTGGCTGCTAGGGAATGTTCGAGTGCATTTGTCAACTCTTGCATTATTGAACAAATTCGGTCACATCTTTCTTCATGGTAGGCCAGTAAAAGTCTTCGCGTAAAATCTTCTGAGCTAATGCGTTGCCGCCCAAATGCCCTCCACAAACCCCTATGTGTACTTCTCACAACGTATATTCTGCATCTAATTCTGATAAACACTTCAAGTAGGGCATGGAGAAGGACTGATTGTACAACTCTTCATTGATGATGGTAAAGGTTGCTATGCGCATCCTCAAACGCCGCGCTTCCCCTAAGTTTTCTGGAAGCTGTTGATGTTCTAGGTAGGCTTGTAGTGGGCTGATCCATGATGACTTTGATTCCTTAATTTCTGTGATTTTCCAAGGCCCTTAAATATTTGGGATTACAATCTCTTCCACTTGGCGTGTCCTTGATTGATATTGGGAGGGAGACGTGGCCAGTTTGGAGAGTGCATCAACCCTAAAATTCGGTTCTCTGGGAATATGAACAATCTAGTATTGTGGCACCTTGGTCAGAAGAGATTTAGCAAGTGCGAGGTACTGAGCTAGATGGTCATTTTTTACCACGTAATTGCCCTCGATCTGTAAGACTACGAGCTACGAGTCTGAATAAATTGTCAAGTTTTTTACTTGGCAATCGATGGCGAGTCTGAGTCCTGTTATTAGGACTTCATATTCGGCAGCATTGTTGGTAGCTGGAAACTTCAACCTAAGTTCATACTCTAGAGTGATAGCTCTGGGCTTATAAAAAGAAACCCCGCCCCTGCTTCCTCAATGACTGACGTACCGTCAACATTAAGACACAATTGAGGGATAAGGGTGCTTTGTGCTGAGGTAGGCTCCTATGGAATGGTGCTTCCCACGATGAAGTCTGCCAATACTTGGGACTTGATATCTGGCTGGGGCTCAAAACATTTCTTTAGATCTTTCAGATGATCACTTCGATGGATGCTTTTGACCAGCATGTCGTCTACATATACCTTCATAGTCTTCCTGATGAGATTTTTGAACACTTTGTTCATCAATGGCTGGTAGGTGGCTCCAATGTTCTTAAGACCGAAAGGCATCGCTTTGTAACAATAGATTGCCTTATCAGTCCTGAATGCAGTGTGCTCTTCATCTGTAGGATTCTTCTTGATCTGATTGTATCCAGAATATGCATCCATGAAACTGAGAATTTGGTGTCTGGAGGTTGAATCAACGAGTCAGTCAATTCTCCGGAGGGGAGAGCTCTATTTTGGGCAGGATTGGTTGAGGTTGAGGTAATCTACACACATCCTCCACTTCTCGGAGGACTTGTTGACCATGACCACATTACCCAGCAATCACTCGGGAGCAAAATTTCTCTTCTTTAGAATGACCGGTTTACACGCAGGGTTGATGTTTAAAGAATGTTGAATGACTAGTGGATCCACACCTGACATATTATTGGGGTACAAGCAAAAATGTATTTGTTTACACGAAGATATGCTATTAGTTCCTCATTTTCTTGTTGTGGAAGTATGGATCCTAATTGAATGATGTAGGTCAGATTTGAGTCGGAAAGAGGTACTTCGATCAAGCTCTATAGGTGCTCCTCGCTACACAGTTGTCTCATCTCGCAAATCAAAATTGTCAATGTTAAGAGTAGTTTCTTTTGCTGGTTGGGCTTGCTTGGAGTAGCAAGTCCATGCAGCTTCCTACTTTCCTCAGACGAATCCTATTCAGGTGGTGGTGGGGAACTTTATTGCAAGTTGTGGAATTGTCGAAATGTCTTTGAAGATGGACTGGACTTGCCTTTCGAAAATAACATTGTAAGCTGAACTCGAATCTATAACGACAAACTGAACATCATTGGCGACTTGTCTCGGGAACTCTCTCTTGTGTTGGGTATTGTATCCACAATAACCATGATTTAAAGAAGGGTCGAGTTAAGCTAAGATGAATTGTGACTATATTTGATATTGTATTTTTAGTTATGTACTTGCAGGTTTACAATGCTAAGTACACGCCAATGTCAGGTTACAGTGTGTCAGTAAACATGGAACTATACAATGTAATCCTTCATTGTGTAGGTCATGATGTTGAATCACGTGTAATCTCTCTATTGGGATGTACTTCTATCTCAAGTACATGAAGAGAATCAAGGAAGAAGAAGATCTCAAATTCAATAAAACAAAAATTTTACCTAAGTAAAATTTGTCAAGTATTGTAAGGGATTTTCGTCGAATTCGTCGAGTATTGTCAAGTATACTCATCGAATTCGTCGTATATACCTACTAGCACTCGTCGAATTCATCTTGCATACTTGTGGTAGAATATCTGGATAATTGGAAAAATAGTTAAGTAAAATTTATCGAGTATCATCAAGTATACTCGTCGAATTTATCGAATGTATCTAACAATACTCGCCGAATTCGTCGAATATACATGACGATACACGCTAAATTCGTCGAATCATCTTGACGCTACTTCTTTGTATTTTCCTAAGGCAAAAGCATCATGTGCATCGAAGCGTCGTGTGCATCGAAAGCGTCGTGTGCTTAGATAGCGTCGAGTCTGCTAGCCTACACTCGACGAATTCGTCGAGTATACTAGCCAATACTCGACGAATTCGTCGAGTATGACTTGAGCCTTGGCGTCGAGTGGATAGCTTGCTTAAGCTGAATTTCTCCAAGTCTTATTCATCATATATCTATAACTATTCGGTGAGTATACTAGCGATACTCGATGAATATGACTTAGGTCATTTTCTGACAAATTTTTTTTCAAATTCAGGCTCGGGTTGAGGCAGCCATGCACATCAAATTTCGAGGTTTTGTTTTTGGAATTTCTTTTATAGCTGTTACTTTTTGAGGATGTCTATAAATATTTAGGGTTGATTTTTAATCTTCCTAATCTTGCTAATCTTGGTAATTGCTCTAATTTTTCAAATCGAGAAAAATTCCAAATCGCACATCGTCGGCTCCCATTCTGCACGCGAAATCTGATCGGCCTACAACTGCAAGCAGAGCAAGATTCAATCTTCAATATTCTGATTTGACTGGATCCAAGTGTTCTGAAGATCTCTATTCCTACAGATCTAATCGATTCAAGTTTTAAGATCCAAGTCTTCAAAGACTCCAGATTTTTCGAGTTCTCTAAAGTTTTCAAGATCATCTTTTTCGAAGAACGACAGATAGACAACTCCTGATATTGATCAAGATTGTGTAATATTATTTTGTAATACTCTTCTATATTTGTAGGAGATTTTTCTCCGAGTTGTAGATCCGTTTGTGGATTGAGTGGTATATCTGTCTATGGATCGAGTCGTAGATCCGATTATGGATCGAGTTGTAAGAGAGGTTGTTCTCTAAGTGGTAGGAGCTTTGTCTCCGAGTTGTAGGAGTTGCGGCTCCGATGTGTAAGATTTGTTAAAATCTGAGTTTGGTGAAGTAGCGAAATCTAGCCCTTCGTGTTAGATAGGCGAGGCGGGAAAGTGGACGTACCAAACTCGGGGAACCACTATAAAATCTCGGTGTTTGTGCACTTAACTTTTCAAGTATTTTTTATTCCGCAAAAAGACACAGATATCACCTATTCACCCCCCCTCTAGGTGATTTAGGTAGACGCTAGATACTTTCAATTGGTATTAGAGCGAGGTTGTTCGATATAAGGTTAACACCTTGAACAAGATCCCAGATCTAGCATCAAGAGATTCCTCTTAGTAGTCATGGACAGAAGTAAAGACATGTCTTCTATGAAGTTACCAGTGTGCACCCAAGAAAACTTTCTCATGTGGAAAGAACAAGTCAGGTTCTTCATGGAAGCACCTGATCCAAGAATTTTTCAGGTTGTGGAAGAAGGAACGCATATACCTACACAAGCCTTAGCTCTGAATCCAGCCGTCATGATCCCCAAGAAGATGATGGATCTCACCAAAGATGAAATTGCCCTAGTATCCTTGGATAAAAAGGCAAAGAATATTATATCTAGTGCAGTGGACGATTCGATGTTGCAAAATTTATTTCACTACAAATCTGCCAAGGAGATGTGGGGCTGCCTAGTGGTTCTGATGGAAGGTACATAAGAAGTTAGAGACAATCTCAGATCGTTAATGAACCAAGAGTACGAAGCATTCAAGTAAGGTGCAAATGATACTATTGCTGATAGCTTCGAGAAGTTCTTCAAGATTGTAAACGGGCTCAGAAACTACAGTCGCGTCTTCACTAATGGTGAACTGAATGACAAGTTCCTTAGATCCCTGACAAAGCACTGGGACACAAAGGTAGTTACCATTAGGGAGTTTGGGAAGCTACCTGAGATTGACCCTCAAAACCTGTTTGGAAAGCTGTTCTCCTACGAGCTTCAAATGAACACCAGAAAGAAGGAGCAAAGTAATAAGACTCCAAGCAGATACAAGTTAGTTGCTCTGAAGGCCGAAGGTTCGAGAAAGTCTAAAGCTATGTCACCAGTAAGGACACGAGCTCCAAATACTCCCGAAGACTCTGAGCCAAGCACATCAGGCTCTGAGCTATCTAATGGAGAGTTCTCCCGTATCTCTAAGAAGTTTAAGAAGCTGCTCAGCAAGAGAAGACAAATGAGAAATTAGTCATCCTCATCTGATTTCAGGAGATCACATCGTGACGGTGATCGAGCCAAGAAAAACTACAACAAAGAGGAAAGGTATAAATCTAAACTAAGTAAATAGTTTTCCTCTAACGTTATTTGTAATTACTATAATAAGCTAGGACACATGATTGTGGAGTGTCCCTATAAGAAAAAGGAAGGCTCCAATAAGGACAAGAAGAGATCATTTAAAGGAAGAGAAAAGCTTCGTACCCAAGAAGTCCAAGACTCTTAGTGACAACTACTCCAACGAGTCCAGCTCAGAGAATGAGGAAGCTTACTTCGGGCTTATGGCTCGATCAGACGAGGAAGTTGACCACTCAGAGTATCACGGGAAGGTAAACTCGCACATGATACTCTCAGAATCAGAAACGTCCACTAATGGTCATGAAGGCTATTCTTCTGAAGAGAACGATTCTGAATTAATGAATCAACATCAAGTACTTTTAAAGGATTTTGACAAATGCTGCAAGATAGTCAAAAAGCAGATGAAAGAGATCACCTCCCTCAAGGCAGTGGAAACAAGTCTGAAGAAGGAAATTGCAGAATTACTTCCTCTGAGAGATGAAGTCCACTCCTTGAAAGAGGAATTGAAAAGCTCTGCTGAGACATTAAGTCTAAAAGAGAAATTTTTAGATGAGCTGGAAGAAAAGCTCTTGGTGGAGAGGAAACTTGTAGAAAGCTACTCAAAGCCAAAGACCATTCTTTCCCTCATCGATGAGTTCTCTGCTCCAAATAAGGGTAGTGGTATTGGCCACATAGCTGGAAAAGGTAAGGCTGCCAAGAAAGACAGTGCCAGAGACAAAGGGAAGGCACCACAAGGTCAACCCTCATTTAAGAAGGTAATCTTCCCGACAAACAAGTTTGACCTTGAGTCATCCTACAGTTATCTTGCTAGGCCTACTTATGTATAGCCCAAGAAGCGATACCAGGAATGGAACCATCCCCGAGACTATGGTGCCAGTGTTTTCAAAGCACCTTATGAAGAGATTTAACTAAAGAGTTATGGTCCTTATGTTCTTGGACATAACTATAAGAAGGCACCAAAATCCAAAAATGATGTACCTAAGGCAAAGGAGATGGAGAATCCATGTGTCTGTTGCAATCGCGAGGCTTCTACCTCCAAGTATGTTGCCCTTGCTAGACCTCATATTAAAGTAGGAGTACAAGAGAAGTTACAACAAGTTTGAATGTTGGTCTTGAGGCAAAATTGGTCATTTTGGTGTAGATTGTTGGATTAACTCGATTAATTTTGAAGCTCAACGAGTTAATAGTGCGAGACCGATCACTCGCAAAGTTAATGTTCCTAATGGTCTTAAGCTGACAAGGAATCAAGGACCCAAATCCATTTGGGTTCCTAAGGTAAAGTGATTTATGCTTGCAGGTATGTCCAAAGGACAACAAAAAACCTATCTGGTATTTGGGCAGTGGATGCTCTCGGCATATGACCGGGACAAGAAGCCTATTGCTTGATTATTCCCCAGTCAACGACGGACCAAAAGTCATCTTTGGAGAGTCAGACATGGGAACTACTGAAGGCTACAGTATGATATCCAACGGTATAGTTTCTTTCAGTAAAGTGGCTTATGTTGAAGGAGTACATCATAATCTTATAAGCATAAGCCAGTTATGTGATAAAGGCTACATTGTTGAGTTCTGCAAGGATAAGTGTTTTATAAAATCGTTTGTAAATTTGGATATGGTCTTAACAGGCTCCCGGAGCAGAAATATTTTCTGTTTATATTTTCTCTGTTTAGACAATTCTACACCAGTATGTTTTCTTGCAAAAGATAATACATCTCTTTGTGACCAATGCCACAAGAGATTAGCACATATTAATTTCAAAACCTTAAATATGTTATTTTCTCACAACCTAGTGTGCGATGCCCCCAGCAGTAAGTGCCTTAAAGAGAGTCCATGTCACACATGCCACATGGATAAGCAGACAATGGCTACCTTCAAGGACATTGCTAAAAAAGATTATTCGAGAAGTTTATATTTATTTCATATGAACTTATTAGGTCCCATGCCAATTCACAGTTTAGGAGGTAAAGTAAATATGCTGGTAATTGTTGATGACTACTCTTGTTTTACTTAGGTGTTCTTTCTGAAACACAAGTCAGACACCTTTGATTCTTTCACTAATTTTGTCCAGCAAATTCAGAACAAATTGAACTGCTCAGTGCTCTGTAGAATTCAAGGTATCTTTCATGAGTTTTCCTCCACGCGTACTCCACAACAAAATGGAGTTGCTGAGAGAAGGAATAGAATCCTAATTGAAGCATGTAAAACTATGTTGAACGACGCTTCACTTTTGGAGTACTTCTGGGCCGAAGCAGTCAACATAGCTTGCTACGTGCAAAACATAGCTTTAATTAACAAAAGCCATCATATGACCCCCTATGAACTATTAAAGGGCAGAAAACTGACTATGTCGTACTTTTGAATCTTTGGAAGTAAGTGTTTCGTACATAATAATGAGAAGTATTACCGCATGAAGTTTATTGAAAAATGTTTTGAAGGTATTTTTGTAGGCTATAATAGCCATAGTAAGGCATATAGGATTTTTAATAAGAAAAATCTGGCGATAGAAGAGTTCATAAACATTATATTTGATGAGACAAGTATGCTCAATACCAACTCATCTAGTGTTATTGGTGCAGATGCAGGTACCAGGTTCAAAGAACTAAGCTTGGATGAAGCAGTCAAAGAAGATGCTCCTAGCTCTGTCAAGGTCATCGATCCAGGTTTGGTGGATGAGGAACTTCCAGAAGAAGAATTGTCTCAACCTACAGATGATGCACCAGATGTTGCACAACCTGCTAGAGGGAGAGCAAGAAATCTAGAGTTCAGACATCTAAGAGATCACCCAACTAATCAAATAATTGAAGAGCCAGGCGACGGTGTTAGAACTAGAAGAGGTACAACTAATGAGATATTACATCTCAGCTTTTTGTCTCAAGATGAGCCTAAGAAGTTTGAAGAAGCAAATAAGGATGCTTTTTGGATATTGTAAATGCAAAAGGAGCTCAATCGTTTGAACGATGCAAAGTCTGGGAGTTGGTTCTTAGACCCAAGGGACTGAACATGATCGACACCAAATGGATTTTCAGAAATAAGCTAGACGAAAATGGATTCATCATCAAGAACAAAGCCAGTCTTGTAGCTCAAGGATACAGATAAGAAGAAGGGATCGACTTCGACCAGAACTTTATTCCCGTGGCCAGGCTCCAGGCGATCAGGTTATTTCTGGCATATGCTGCCGTCAAAGGATTCAAAGTCTATTAAATGGACGTGAAGTCAGCATTCCTCAATGGGAATATGAAAGTGGAAGTATACGTAGCGCAACCCCCTGGTTTTGTTAACTCTACTTACCTTGAACATATTTATTTTTTTAAATAAAGCTCTCTACGGCTTAATACAAGCTCCACGAGCTTGGTATGAGACGCTGTCTAGCTTTCTTCTTGAGAACAAGTTCACAAGAGCAAAGATAGACAATATATTATTTCTTAGGGAAGTTAAAGGCAAGATTTTACTAGTGCAAATCTATATCGACGATATTATATTTGGCTCTACGGAAGACAACCTTTGCAATAAGTTTTCCAAACTTATGCAAGGGAAGTTTAAAATGAGCAGTATATGAGAGCTGAAGTATTTCTTAGGACTTCCGGTGAAGCAGTCTGAAGATAGAATTTTCATCTCTCAGACGAAGTTCACCAAGGAGCTTCTTAAGAAATTCGGAATGGAGAACACAATCTTTATGAGGACTCCAATGGGTTCAACAATGTCTCTAGAAGGATGAGAAAGGGAAACCTTTTGATGAAACCAAGTACAGAAGCATAATTGGATCCTTGCTCTACCTTACTGCAAGTAGACCAGACATAATGTTTTGACATGCGTCTGCGCTAGATTTCAAGTGAACTCAAAGGAATCTCATTGCGTCGCTATAAAACGAATTTTAAGATATCTTAAGGGTACACCAAATCTTAGTTTATGGTACCCAAGAAGTAATGATGTCGAGCTAATTGGTTTTTCAGATGCCGATTTTGCAGGAATCAGGGATGACAGGAAAAGAACTTCTGGGACGTGCCAATTCCTCAGAAGACGGCTTATTTCATGGAGCAGTAAGAAGTATAATGTGTGGCAACCTCAACTTCCGAGTCAGAGTAAATCTCTGCGGGTAGTTGTTGTGCATTGCTTATATGGATAAGGAATCTACTCGAAGATTACAACCTAAAGTTCAAAGAGATTCCAATGTATTGCGACTCCTCCAGTGCAATAGATATCGCACATAATCCAATCTCTCACAGCCAGACAAAGCACATTGAAGTCAGATATCACTTCATTCGGGAGCATGTGGAGAACAAGGATATAGCCCTCAGCTATGTCCCGACGATAAGCCAGCCACAGACATTTTCACAAAGCCGTTGGACGAGGCCAAGTTCTTGTTTTTCAAAGCGGAATTGGGCATACTAAATAAGGATTCGTGAAGATGGCCAAGAAGACAGGATGTTCTCGGGAAATTCATCAAAGCAGAAAAATATCCTAAGGCAAATTCGTCGAATATCGGCAGCAAACTCGACGATTTGTCGAATATACATGTTTATACTCGCCAAATCTGACTTTGCGTCTGGCGAATCTCGCCAAATTTCACTTAGGTCAAAATTCATGTTTCTATATTTGATCCAAAGAGTCGTCGAATATCAGGTATGTGCCTTTCTAGGTCAAATTTAAAACTATATATATATAATCTAGAGTCGGGGCAACCATGGTACATTTTGTCGAAACAAGCAAGCAAAACTCAATGAACCGTTCCTCCTGACCCATAGGCTCCCGTGACTGGTTCGTCGTCTTCCTCCCGTGGATTTGCTCTCGATTGTCTACGCCTAGGTCAGTGACAGCAGTAAGCTCTTTCCAAGTTTTGCGCAAGCCCTACTCCAAGTTTCCAGCACTGATTTCCTTCATCGATCCCAACGACGTGTTGTCGCCGAATCTAGCCCTTCATGATAGATAGGCGAGGTAGGAAAGTGGACGTACCCAACTCGGGGAACCACTAATCTCGGTGTTTGTGTGCTTAACATTTCAAGTATTTTTTATTCCCCAAAAAGACAGAGACAACACCTATTCACCCCCCTCTAAGTGCTTTAGGTAGATGTTATATACTTTCACCATGGTAATTGGCAAAGTTATCATTCCTTGTACCGAAACTAGGTGGTTGTCGAAGCCATAAACAAGTCCTACAGCCGTAGAGAGGCACTGGATGGCGAGTTTCATACTCTTGAGAGTCGACATAATAAAACGTCATCCGAGCTTCCGTTGTCGACAAGTATTCTTTTGAGATTGTAGCAGGGATCGTCAATTACCGCATTGATGATAAGAGGGTCTTGGTGAGGTGATCGCAATCCCTAAAGGTCCTCTTCTTAGAATGTAATGGTAAAATCTTACTTGAATTTTTTATCTTCATGGATGCCTTCCTAGACATCCATATCAAGTATCTAGGTAGAGAGGATTGGAGGTACGGCGATAGTTTCAATATTACCCACCATCTATCTGCCTCCGGGTCCCCCCTGCGGAGCGGTCTGCTTCTCCCTTGCTTTGCTAGGGGATCTTGATGATCCTGCACGCATCCTTGTAAAAATCTGCCAAGAAGCACTTGCTAGATCAGATGCTCGATCTCGTCCCTTAACCACATGCATTCTTTAGTAGTATGTCCGGTATCGCGATGAAACTTGCAGTACTTAGACTAGTCGTTCCTTGGATTTAAAATCGACACTTTGGGTCGATGAAGGGTTGGGTCATTTTGAATTGTATAAAGTACATTCATTTGTGTGGTATTTAGTGCGGAATATTCTCGGGGATGGCAATCCCTCTAGAAGTCATGCCGACACTGACCATTTTGACATTCTTCTTTGTATCTCTCTTCCCGAGTCTTAGAAGTCTGTTATAGACCTCTCCTTCTCTTCTGACTGCCTTCGAACTGTTGATGATGTGCCACGATATCTTCTTCTATAGCAATTTGTGCCTCTACACGATGCACAAGATTTGGATAGCTCAGGACAGTTTCCCTTATCAGATCTGAGTAAAAGCCACTGGAGAGAAGTCCTCCATGAAATACACCCCTCAAAAGCTCAGGGTATACTCTCAAAATTTGTCGGGCCTCAAGCATAAAATAGCAAAAAATTCTTTTTAGAGACTCTCCCTCATTTTGGCGAATTCTAGACAAATGTGAGGGTTCTCGAACAATCCTTCGGTAAGCAACAAATTGATCCACAAATTGACTTGCCAGTTGTGTGAAATTATTAATGGCCCCCCTCTCAAGGAATAGAACCAGGTGCGTGCATGCCCTTTTAGTGTGGCTAGAAACACTTGACAGAGCAGTTGGTCCGGAGCATTGTGGATTCTCATAATGGTAGTGAAGTGGTTGATATGTTCCATCGGGTCCTCGGTTCCATTGAATGTCTCGATGCTTGGCAGCTTGAAACAATGTAGGATCGGGTGAGCTAGAACTTGGGGTACTAAAATAGAGCCTTAGCAGAGAGGACGTCGAGGGGGGGGTGTCCTACCACCCGATTTGTCTGTATTCTTCTATGATTATTTCACGTATCTCTTCACAGGTGATCCTTCCGCCTAGCGGTGGTCAAGATTATTCATTTGCATGGTATTGATGGTTATCGGCTCTGGTCCCTCTAAGAAATGGGTGAGTGGAGCTACCGGTATTAGAGAGTTCTTTTGACACATCTTCCCCATGAGGAGCTTCTTGTACTAGAGCATGATTTGGGAGAGGCGGGGGTTGACTGGTGCCGGGGGCTGGAGAGGTGCGGGAGGTGCTTCTAAATTTTGGAGGAGAGTAAGCATCTCTATCTATTGCTCCTCCATATGTCAGAATCGTCCTTCTAAAGTTGTTATGGGTGCGAGTATGGCCTCGGCTTCGAGCGGCACATTGAAGAGTGAATGAGAGTATGTTTTCTCGGGGAGTCCCCCGGGGACGGATCTGTTGGCTGTTCAGACGCTTATTTTTGCCTTTGGGACTGACCTCGATTACTGTCGAATTGAGGGTACTGCTCTTGTAAGGATGTTGGGAATCGTGGTTCCCACAGATCATGCTAAACTATTGCAGTCAAACTTGTCGCCCCGGTCGGACCGTAATAACCTGGACCGTGTTAGCTCCCAGAGTGGTCGAGCGTGCACACAGTCAATGAGAGAGAGAGAGAGGTTATGCACACTATTGGGTATTGCATCCATAACAACCCTGATTTGAAGAGAGGTCCAGTCAAGCTAAGTTGAATTGAGATTGTATTTGATATTGCCATTTTAGTTATGTACTTGCAGGTTTACATTGCTAAGTACACACTAATGTCAGGTTACAGTGGGTCAGTAAACACAGGACTATACAATGTAATTCCTCATTATGTAGGCCAAGGTGTTGACTCATGTGTAATCTCTCTATTGGGGTGTACTTCTATCCCAAGTATAGGAGAAGGATCAAGGGTGGACAAAGGCTTGGAATCAGAAGGATGAGAATTTCTCCTAAGTAAAATTCGTCGAGTATGGTAAGGGATACTCGTCAAATTCGTCGAGTATCAGTTTGATACTTGTTTAATTCGTCATGCATACCTACCTATACCAATCGAATCCATCATTTGTACTTAGGGAAGATTCACTAAGAATTGGAAAATCCATTAAGTAAAATTCACCGAGTATCATCATGTATACTCACTGAATTCATCGAACGTATCTAACGGTACTCGCCGAATTCGTCGAATATGCTAAATGATACACGCTAAATTTGTTGAGTCCAGTCGACGCTACTTTTCTGGATTCTCCAAGTCTTATTCGTCATATTTCGCAGAGCCTGTGGAGTCGAGTGCTTTAACAGCATTGAGTCAGTTTGCCAATACTAGACGAATTCATCGAGTATACCAGCTGATACTCGATGAATTCATCGAGTATGAGTCTGGCTGTGGCGTTGAGTGACTAGCTGGCCTGAGTAAATTTTGCTGTCTTTTTCGTCGTATATCAAGAACTATTCGGCGAGTATACTATTGATACTTGGCGATACTCGACGAATTTGACTTAGGTCATTTTCTGATATTTTTCAAAACCAGTCTCGGGTTCGGTCGTCCATGCACAATGCTTTCTAAGTTTCGCTTTTGAAAATTTTCTTTAGACCGTTGGCAAGAAGATCTCTATAAATACCTAGGGATTCAAGTCAAGATTCAAGATCTTCCAAGTCTACATATTCCGTGTTCTTCAAACGCTTTCAAGATCTACTATTCTCGAAGAATGACGGATTGAAGATCTTAAATCTTGTCTAAGTTTGGTTGTAATATTCATTTACTGTTGTCTAAGTTTATAGATCCGTTTGTGAATCTAGTTTGTAGATCCGGTTATGGATCGAGTTTGTAGATCCGATTGTGGATCGAGTGGTAGGAGCATCGTCTATGAGTTGTAGGAGTTGCGGCTCCGAGGTGTAAGATTTGGTAAAATCAAAGAAAGGTAAAGTAGCTGAATCTAGCCCTTCGTGGTAGATAAGCGAGGCGGAAAAGTGGACGTATCCAACTTGGGGAATCACTATATATCTCGGTGTTTGTGTGCTTGTTTTTTAAGTAAATTTTTATTTCGCATAAAGACACAGACATCACCTATTCACCCCCTCTCTATGTGATTTAGTTAGACTCTAGATACTTTCAATTAGTATCAGAGGGAGGTTTTGTTCGATATAAGGTTAACACCTTGAACAAGAACCCTGATCTAGTGTTTAGAGATTCTGTGTATTCACCATGGACAGAAGTAAAGATATGTCTTTTATTAAGCTACCGGTGAGCACTAAAGAAAACTTTCTTATGTGGAAAGAACGAGTACGGTTCTTTATGGAAGCTGCTAATCCCAGGATATTCTAGATTGTGGTAGAAGGACCGCATATTCCTACACAAGCCTCAGCTCTAAATCCGGCCATCATGATTCCCAAGAAGATGATGGATCTCACGAAGGATGAGATTGCCCTAGTCTCCCCGGACAAGAAGGCAAAGGATATTATAGCAAGCATAGTGGACAACTCAATGCTTCAAAACTTATTCCACTACAAATCTACCAAGGATATGTGGGACTGCCTTGTTGTACTCATGGAAGGTATAGAAGAAGTGAGAGACAATCACAGATCATTGATGAACCAAGAGTACGAAGACTTCAAACAAGGTGCAAATGATACCATTACTGATAGCTTCGATAAGTTCTTCAAGATTGTGAACGGACGCAGAAACTACGGACGCATCTTCACTAATGGTGAACTGAACGACAAATTCCTCAGATCCCTGACAAAGGACTGGGACACAAAAGTTGTTGCCATCAGAGAGTTTGGGAATCTGTCGAAGATTAACCCCCAGACTCTGTTCGGAAAGCTGCTCTCCTACGAGCTTCAAATGAACACCAAAAAGAAGGAGGAACAGAACATCAGTACTAAAAGCAGAGACAAGTATGTTGCTTTGAAGGCCGAAAGTTTGAGAAAATCTAAAGCTGTGTCACCCATAAGGACACGAGCTCCAGACACTCCTGAAGACTATGAGCCAAGTATGTCATGCTCTGAGCTATCTGACGGAGAGTTCTCCCTCATTTCCAAACAGTTCAAGAAACTGCTGAGCAAGAGGAGACAAATGAAAAATCAGTCATCCTCTTCTGACTTCAGGTGATCATGTCGTGACGGTGATCGAACGAAGTAAAGCTACAACAAAGAGGACAGGTATACATCTAAACCAAACAAACAGTTTTCCTCTGACATTGTTTGCTATTTCTGCAATAAGACATGTCATATATTTGCTGAATGCCCATACAAGAAGGAGGGCTCCAAGAAAGAGGAGAAAAGATCCTTCAAGAGAAAAAGAAAAGAAGAAAAGAGCTTCGTCACAAAGAAGTCCAAGACTCTTAGCGACAGTGACTCAAGTGAGCCGAGCTCAGAGAATAAGGAAGCCTACTTCGGGCTTATGGCTCAATCAGATGAGGAAGTTGGTGACTCCGAGTACCACGGGAATGTAAACTCACACACAATACTATTTGAGTCGGATACCTCCTCAAATAGTCATGAAGGCTATTTTTCTGAGGAAGGGGATTCAGAATTAATGGTTCAGCATGAGAACCTTTTGAAGGCTTATGATAAATACCAAAAGGTAGTCAAAAAGCAGTCAAAAGAGATTGCCTCTCTCATGGTAGTGGAATCAAGTCTGGGGGAGGAAATTGCAGAATTGATTCCTTTGAGAAGTGAAGTTCACTCCTTGCAAGAGGAATTGAAAAGCTCGGCTGAAATATTAATTCTGACAGAGAAATATCTTGATGAGCTCGAAGAAAAGCTCTTAGTGGAGAGAAAACTCATTGAGAGTTACTCCAAGCCGAAGACTATTCTCCCTCTCATTGATGAGTTCTCAGCTCCGAAGAAGGGTAGTGGTCTTTTCCACGCAGTTGGAAAAGGTAAGGCTTCTAGAAAGGCTAGTGCCAAAGAAAAGGGGAAGGCTCCTCTAGGTAAACCCAAATTTAGGAAGGTAATCTTCCCGACGAACAAGTTCGACCTTGAGTCATCCTATGGTCATTTAACTAGGCCTACTTATGTAGAGCCCAAGAACAGATAACAGGGATGAAATCGTCCCCAAGACTATGGTGCTAGTGTTTTCAAGGCATTTTATGAGGAGATTCAAATGAAGAGTTATGGTCCTTATGTTCATGGACATAACAATAAGAGGGCACTAAAAGCCAAAACTGTTGTGTCAAAAGAAAATGAGATGGATAAGACTTATATATGTTGCAATTAGGAGGCCTCCACCTCAAAGTATATTGCCTCTGCTGGACCCTAGTTTCAAAAGGTAAAGCAGGAGTACAATATGAGGTATAACAGGTTTGATTGTTGGTGCTGCGACAAAATTGGTCATTTTGGCGCAGATTGTTAGTATAACCCTGTTAATTTTGAAGCTCCACGAGTTAGCAATATGTGACTGACCACTCGCAAGGTTAATGTTCCTAGTGGTGTTAAGCTGAGCAGAAACCAAGGACCCAATTCCGTTTGGGTTCCTAAGATAAATTGATTTGTTTTTGCAGGTATGTCTAAAGGCCAACAAAAATCTGATCTGTTACTTGGATAGTGAATGCTCTCGGCACATGACCGAGACACGAATCCTGTTGCTTGAGTTCACCCCAGTCTAAGACGGACCAAAGTCCTACTTTGGAGGGTCAGGCAGGGGAACTATAAAAGGCTATGATATGATCTCCAATGACGTAGTCTCTTTCACAGACATATCTTATGTTGAAGGATTTCACCATAATCTTATGAGCATAAGTCAACTATGTTATAAAGGATACATCGATGAGTTCTACAAGGACACGTATTTGATAAGGTCATCTGCAAATTTGGAGACGGTCTTAACAGGCACTCGGAGCAGAAATATTTTTTGTTTAAATTTTCTTTGCTTAGACAATTCTACACTAGTTTGTTTTCTTGTAAAAGATAGTGCATCTCTTTGTGACCAATGACACGAGAGATTAGCATATATTAATTTCAAAATGATAAACATGTTATTTTCTCACAACTTAGTGTGCGATGCCCCCAGCTTTAAGTGCCTTAAAGTGAGTCTGTGTCACACATGACAAATGGTTATGTAGACAAGGGCTACCTTCAAGGGTATTGCAAAAAAGGATTCTTCACAAAGTTTATATCTACTTCATATGGACTTATTCGGTCCTATGCCAATTCACATTTTAGGAGGTAAGGTCTATACGTTAGTAATTGGTGATGACTAATCATGTTTTACTTGGGTGTTCTTTCTAAAACACAAGTCAAACACATTCGACACATTCACTAGTTTTGTCCGGCAGATTCAGAATGAATTGAACTGTTCAGTGGTCAAAATCAAAAGTGACCACGGAATAGAATTTGAGTCTGGTGCCATGATAAAATTATGTGGAAGCCAAGGTATCTTTCATGAGTTTTCCTCCCCATGCACTCCACAACAAAATGGAGCTATAGAGAGAGGGAATGGAACCCTAATTGAAGTATGTATAATGATGTTGAATGACGCTTCACTTCCGGAGTACTTCTGGGCTGAAGCAGTCAACACCGCTTGTCGCGTGCAAAATAGAGCACTAATCAACAAAAGCTATTGTATGACCCCCTACAAACTGTTGAAGGGCAGAAAACCGATTGTGTACTACTTTAGGATCTTTGAAAGTAAATGCTTCGTACTTAATAATGGGAAATATTACCGCAAGAAGTTTAGTGAAAAATATTTTGAAGGTATTTTTGTTGGCTATAGTAGCCATGGTAAGACATATAAGATTTTTAATAAGAAAACTTTTGTGGTAGAAGAGTCAATAAATATAGTATTTGATAAGACAAGCATGCTCCAAAGTAGCTCGTCTAGTGTTATTAGTGCAGATGCAAGTACTAAGTTCAAAGAGCTAAGCTTGGATGAAGCTATCAAGGAAGAAGCCCCAAGCTTAGTCAAGGTCATCGATCCAGGCTTGGTGGATGAAGAGCCGCTAGAGAAAGTATTGCTTCAACCTACAGAGGATGCACCAGATGTTGTAGAGCCTACTGGAGGGAGAGCAAGAAATCTAGGGTTTAGACACCTAAGAGATCACCCAGCTGATCAGATAATTGGAGAGACATGTAATGGTGTAAGAACTAGACGAGGTACTGCTAATGAGGTTATGCATCTTAGCTTTCTGTCATAGGTTGAGCCAAAGAAATTCGAAGAGGCAAACAAGGATGCTTCTTGGATATTGGCAATGCAAGAGAAGCTCAATCAGTTTGAATGTTGCAAAGTCTGGGAATTGGTACCCAGACCCAAGAGACAGAACGTGATCGGCACCAAATGGATATTCAAAAACAAGCTGGAAGAACATGGAGTAATCATCAAGAATAAAGCCAGACTTATAGCACAAGGATACTAACAAGAAGAAGGGATCGACTTCGACCAGACCTTTGCTCCTGTGGCTAGGCTTGAGGCAATCATGTTATTTCTTGCGTATGCTGCCCTCAAAGGCTTACCGTCTACCAAATGGACGTGAAGTCTGCATTCCTCAACAGGAATCTGAAAGAGAAAGTATACGTAGCGCAACCCCCAGGTTTTGTCAATTCTAAATTCCTTGAACATGTGTATTTTTTAAACAATGCTTTATACGGCTTAAAGCAAGCTCCAAGAGCTTGGTATGAGACATTGTCTAGCTTTTTTGTTAAGAACAAGTTCACAAGAGGAAAGATAGACAAGACATTATTTCTTATGTAAGTAAAAGGCAAGATTCTGCTAGTACAAATCTATATCGACGAATTTATTTTTGGCTCTACAAAAGACAACCTTTGCAAAAAGTTTTCCAAACTTATACAAGGGAAGTTTGAAATGAGCAGTATGGGAGAGCTGAAGTATTTCTTAGGACTTCAGGTGAAGTAATCTGAAGATGGAATTTTCATCTCTCAAACGAAGTTCACCAAGGAGCTTCTTACGAAATTCAAAATGAAGAACGCAACCTCTATGAGGACTCCAATTGTAACACCTCCCCTGTAAAGACCATATAATATGGGTCCGACCGGGGCCCACAACATACGGACGCCACAGATTTAGTATTAAAAGATGATATGAAAACTACCCAATCTCAAAACTCCAGACAAACACAGCGGAAACAGAACAAACCGACAGAAGTTATCCACTAACGATAGAGTATCAAATGGCCTTAAGGCCTTACACCATAATAGTCCAAAAAAAATATAAATGTGCCAAGCACTCCTAGGCTACCTCGGCATGCAAGCCGGACATAAACATAACAAGGGTAGCAAACACGAAAGGAAAATCCAAGCACAGCAACACTTCATGAGGCTTAGGGCTTTTCGCCCGGCGCGCTAGCTCCTGCATGCGATCCTTGCCCTGTAAGGATTTGAAGTAACGTGGGTCAGCAAAGGCTGACCTCTATTGTGTAACAAACACATCTCCTCCCAGCCGTCCCTAACGGACCCCGGGGTACCACTCCACCTGCAAGTTAGCATTTCGTATACCAAAAGAGTATATATAATAAAGCGGTAAAACAGGCTTGGATGTCTCATACAACATACATGTTCTCTATGTTTTGTACAAGGTGAAAGGGCCTACTATGCAGCATGAATGCAGCCCGGGTTTCACCCAAGGTACCCTAGTTCGTATGCATCTAGCACAACATCAAACACTGGGTACTTCCGTTTCCCCATTGGCTTAAAGCCGCAAACACAAGGGAACCACCATGTCCCTAACAGCACACACGCCGTCACACGGAACCTTGTAAAGGCCCCACCCGCTCAAGGGTCATATGCCCCGGGGCTTGCCCGCACATTCTGACTTCGCACGTCAGGGTTCCGTCTCACACCGACCGATTCTAAGAAGTCTTGCTGGAGCCCACCCGCTCATGGCCACATCGCCCGGGCTTGCCCTCCGCTCGACATTCTCGTCAGTCCACACAAGGGGCTAGTCTCGCTGGGACACTTCCCCCACATGACTTGCGCGCCACGGGATAGCCAGCCGACCACGGAGACATAGCCGCGCCTTTGCACAGCACAAACAAAGGTTTCCCCACCCCAATCACCATTCGCACCGTGTCTTTCCCGTGCTCCAAGGAAATCATCTACTGCACAACACGGAGCTAACCTTATCCGGTTCCGACCACGAGTACTCACTCAAATATAAGGGGGAAAACACATACATACAACGGCGTATTGCCGCAACGGATTTCTACTGAATCCCCGAAGCTCGCTATGCAACATCACCGGGTCGAACTAACGGTCGCGACCACGGCTTCACCCACAATGCCTAATCCGCTAACGGAGCGGATCTCTAATGCAAAGCATGCCGGGATGAACATACTCAACCCGGAGGTTCCTCTTGAACCTAGGCTACACGAATCCCTCTCATTTGAGAGATTCAGCGCTCAAAATACGAAAGGAAGCGGATGCTATTCATGCATCCTAAATCCTAAAAACCGAGAGGAGAAGTGTCGTTACCTTCCGTCCCCTCTTCCTAGCCATGGAGAAGATTTGCTCGGTTGAAAACCACCGCAACGCTCCCACCTTCGCGGATCTGAACTCCGCTCGCGAAACGGACCTCCGAAGCTTCGCCGGCGGCCGGATCTTGGCCTTCTTCCTCCTCCTTGCTCTCCCTTCTCTCTAGAATCAAGAGAGATAAAGATAGGAGAAAAGTGAGGGTTTCAAACCCTATTCCCGAGTTTAATCTCTCAGATCTAGCCCCCAGCCGTTGGATCTCAATCAAAGAAACGGACGGCCACGATTCGGCCTAAAATCACAAAATCTGGGCCGAACACGGGCTGCAACACGGCCGTGTGCCTGGCCGTATCACCCATTCGCCGTCTCGATCGAGTCGGAAAACCAGTACACAGCCTTTGACACGGCTTCTGACACGCCCGTGTCACCTGCGACACGCCCGTGTCGGGACCCATGTCACGCCCCCCGTGTGCACTCGACCAACATTTCGCAGTCAGAGAGGTACACGGCCTTGTGACACGGCATCAGACATGCCCGTGTCAATTTTAACATGCCCGTGTTTGTGCCCGTGTCACGGCCCGTGTACCACGCTTGCAGAATCCCTGGAGTGACACGGCCTGGGATACGCCCGTGTCCTAGGCCGTGTTCTTTAACTCGACTAGCGTCGACCGCCAAAGCGTCGACCGCACGAGCTGAGGCCGAACACGCGTGTGTCACGCCCGTGACACGCTAGTGACACGCCCGTGACACGCCCATGACACGCCCGTGACACGCCCGTGACACCTGCTCCAAAAACCAAACTGGGCTTAAAACATCACACGTCCCTCTTTTGAGTTTCGGGGTGTTACACCAATGGGTTCAACTGTGTCTCTGGACAAGGATTAGGAAGGAAAACCTTTTAATGAAACTAAGTACAGAAGCACAATTGGATCCTTTCTCAACCTCACTGCCAGTAGAATAGATATAATGTATTCAACAAGTGTCTACGCTAGATTTCAGGTGAACTCTAAGGAATCTCACTACGTCCCTGTAAAGAGAATTTTAAAATACCTTAAGGGTACACCCAATCTTGGCTTATGGTACCCGAGAAATAATGATGCCAAACTAATTGGTTTTTCAGATACCGATTTTGTAGGAAGTAGGGATGGCAGGAAAATCACTTCTGAGACGTGTCAATTCCTCGGAAGACTGCTTATTTCATGGAGTAGTAAGAAGCAGAATTGTGTGACAACTTCTAATGCCAAGTCAGAGTATATCTCTACGAGTAGTTGTTACGCACAACTTCTATGGATCAGGAATCAACTTAAATACTACAACTTAAAGTTCAAAGAGATTCTGATATATTGCGACTCATCTAGTGCAATAGCGATCGTGAAAAATCTAGTCTCTCACAGCCAGACAAAGCACATCGAGGTGCGCTATCACTTCATCCAGGAGCATGTGGAGAACAAGGACATAGCCCTCAGCTATGCCCCGACGGATAAGCAGGTCGCAAATATTTTCATGAAGCCGCTGGGCGAGGCCAAGTTCTTGTTCTTCTAAACAGAACTAGGCATGCTAAAAATTGACTAATGAAGAAGGCCTAGCAAGCATGAAATCACTCGGGAACTACTTCAGAAAGGCAGAAAAATTTCCAAGGAGAATTCGATGAATATCAGACAACATACTCGCCGATTCGTCGGATATCAGTGGATACTCATTGAATCTGACTTAGCTTCCGATTATTCTCAACGAATTCAACTTAGGACAAAATTTTAAATTTTTATTTTGGATCCGAAGAGCCACGAATTCAGGTACGTGCCTTCTAGACAATTTTAAAATTATATATATATATATATATATATATATATAGAGAGAGAGAGAGAGAGAGAGAGAAAAAGGGGGCAGCTGCACACTATTTCGACGAACTCTTCAAGCTGATTCGTCAAAAACAACTATCCTGACTCTTCGGCTCCCGCAAAACTAGATTATCGCCTTCCTCCAGCAGTTCCAGCGATTTTCTTCACTCTTCCTCGATTAGGGTTATGAACGAATTCCAAACCATAGCCGATAGTATAGCAAGGTTCTCCCGCCTATTTCTTCCAGTGGTGTGCTTCCAGAACCGTGTTTTCGCAGATTCCGACAAAGTACAAAAATCCAATTCATTCCAAATTCAGTTTTCTCCATGGCTCCCAGAAGCACAAGTGGTTTGCTAGTGGAGGAGAGTTAGTTCGCACAAGGTTTTCCTCAGCTTCTGACAAATTTCGTAATATGATACTCATGTTGGAGACTAAAGGAATTTCCTTTGTCCTAGAACACCCTTGCAAGGTTCTGGACAAGGAAGTTCTTGAGTTCTTCCAGAACGCCAAGCGGAGACATGAAGATACAGTCATAAAGAGCAAAATTATCAAGTCCAAAGTCAAAGTGAAAGAATCACTCCTCACCAGGTACTTGCGACTTCCGGTCTGTGAAGAGGCCGATTACCTCAATGAGGGTGATTTCTCTCGAGCTCTGTTATTCTGTGGACTGCCCAGAGGTACAAAAGTAGTTAAGCGCAAAGGAATGAATGATGAAGGCAAATTCCTATCAGACATCGTTGACAAAGTGCTATTGTGCAAAACAGGGTCTCACGATTACCTTTCTATAGAGATGTTCAAGACTCTTGTTGCAATCATTTGCAGAAAAAGGATTGATTAGGGTGCCCTGTTGTTCGAAGAGATCAAGGACAGCCTTCACACTCCTAACTTTGGGAGGATTATCTGCCTGAACCTGAATTAATTAAATTGTGATAGGTTTGATATAACCAAAGGTGTTCCTATCCATCATCTAAAGAATATCGACTCCACTATCTTCTCTCGATGGAATAGGAGGATCGTCAGGCAAGGGGGAGCCCCAAACTTGCCAGTGGAGGAGGAAGAACGAGCACCTATGGCAGGACTCCTACTCACCCCCCCCCCCCTGCATGAGATTCCTGATAGCTTGAGTACAGGAATTGAGGGGGAGCCAACAGATACAAAAGTGGCCACTACTATAGTGCCCTTGATTGTGACCTCAGAGACAGTGATAGAAATTCCAGATGTAGTTGTTCCGGTCCCAGAGTCAGTGACTATTGTGGCAGAGGATGAGTTTGCTGAGGATGTGCTAGAGGTTGCTGATACTATTGCAGATGTTGCTGATCTTACAGTTAAAGATTATGAAATTGAGGATACTGCTGAAGACTTTGAGGATGTTGCTAATGAGAATATGATTGATTCTGTTAAGTCTACTGCTGTTGGTGTTGTTGTTGCTGTTGATGAGCAAGTGCTGGTAGGGAACTTGATTGTCCCTCTCCTAGCGATTATTCCTAGTTCAACTTCTGTGGGGGAGGAGACTGCATCTCTGATCTTTGTTTCTACTCAGGTTGATCGGTTATCCGCAACCTCGAGAAGAGACTTGGCAGGATGCCCATCGTGGCCAAGGATGTTGTTATAATATCTGATGAGGAAGGAGATGTAGAGGAGCATTCTCCTATCCGAGCTGCTGAGGAACCAGATCTATCTTCCAAGGCTCATATTTCTCCGATCGATGAGTCCCCCAATGACTCAGATGTTCAGGAAGATGTGCGCCTACTAGAGATTCCAGACATTCCTTCCACCAGTTCAGATAGTTCTATGTTGAAATCCATCGAGATGATGTTGGCTAAGCAACATGCCCAGTTTGAAGCCTCGTTGCAGAAAGTGGTCAAGCGAGTTAAAGATTCTAAAAAGCTTATGCTGAATGGCCTAGTCGAGGTCAAGGTAGAGCTTGTCAAGCTTGACAAGAAGCTTGATTCATTGTTCACTAAAGGTGGGCAGACCATTGTTTGCACAATGGGTGCACTGAAGAACAACCTAGACGTATTAAAAATGTGGATAAGAATGCGTTTAACATGATCGATGTGCACAATTGCTCGATGGACCATTTTGACACTTGCATGAAGACTTATGCCAATGCCACCGCTGTTGAAGTTAAAAGGGGGGTGGCCCTGTCAGCTAAGGTGGATGTTGTGGGGACTTCCCTGATTGAAAATTTTAAGAGAGCTAATGACTATAGCTATGATAACTATGTGCGGCTTCATAGTCAGTTGTCTGGATATCACGCACCTGTTATGCCTGCACCGGCATATGATGAGGTTCATCCTGTCCAGGATTACTCTCAGTACTGTTCAGAGACACAAGATTTTGCCCAGGTCGGTGCTACTGATGCAGCTGCTGTTTTTCTAGAGGTTTAGTTGGCTGAAGACATAGCTCCTCAAGTTTAGAAGAGAAGAAAATTTGGGGAAGGCTCGTCTTCAGTCAAGCCAGATCCAGTCAGGTCAAAACCAGCCAGAGAAGAGCCGAATAGAGAAATGGAAGAGGTGTGGAGCCCGATTTCAAGAGGAATCATATTGGATACATTTTCCTTGGCCGATCTTGGAGAAGAAAAGCATCAACATCACTATGACCAAGAGGAATGGAACAAGTATAAGTTGGCTTGCACCAGAAGGAGGATTCATTTCAGAAACAATAACAATACTGATCTAATGCCTCCAGCCCCTCCAAAGTACTTTCTGAAGCCGAGAGCTTATTTTGACAGGCAGAGTTTGAAGAGGCAGAACAGACATATCTGATTTCATATAGATTTTCGGTTGAGTGATGTGGGTCCCCCCCCAAAAAAAAATATAAACATTATATATATATATATATATATATATATATATATATATATATGCTTCTATATTGTCTTGGAATGCGTGATTTTATTAATGTTATTTATTCCTTCAAGTCTTTATGTTTTATTATTTATCATGTGCGATTCACCTTAGCTTGTAGGGTTTTTGTTAACCCCAAAATGGCGATCCCTCCCAAGGTATCTAGCTCGCAAGTTGCGACCCACTCAGGGGTTCCCACTTCCTGAAGGCGGCGGACTCCGACTCCAGTCCGCCAAGTCGCATCATATCAACCAACGGTAATGGCGACCTGCTCTAGGTCATCGATCAGTGGCAGCAACTAAATCCAAGTTGTCGAAGTCGCCAAGCAAGCGACGACTTGCTCCTCCTAATCGCCACTCGGCAGCAGCAAAGACGAGCTCCGTCCACCCAATCAGGCAGGCTACCTGCTACGAGTCTGCCCGCCAAGGGGGCGAACTACTCGCCTGCGCCGAGTCCGCCCGCCAAGGGGATAGACCGCCCGCCTGCGCCGAGTCTGCCCGCCAAGGGGGCAGACTGCTAGCCTGCTCCGACTCTGCCCGCCAAGGGGGCGGACAGCCTGCCTGCGCCGAGTCCGCCCGCCGAGGGGCAGACTGCCTGCCTACTCTGAGTCCAACCGCCAAGGGGGCAGACAGCCCGCCTACACCGAGTCCGCTCACCAAGGGGGCGGACTGCCCGTCTGCGTCGAGTCTGCCCGCCAAGGGGGCGGACTGCCCGCCTGAGCCGAGTCCGCCCGCCAAGGGGGCGGACTACCCGCCTGCTCCGAGTCCGCCCACAAAGGGGGAGGACAACCCGCTTGCGCCGAGTCTGCCTGCCAAGTGGGTGGATTGCCTGCTTGCGCCGAGTCCGCCCGCCAAGGGGGCGGACTGCCCGCCTGCGCCGAGCCCGCCCGCCGAGGGACGGACTGCCCGCCTGCGCTGAGTCCGCCTGCCGAGGGGCGGACTGCCTGCCTGCTCTGAGTCCGCCCGTCAAGGGGGCGGATAGCCCTCCTATCCTCCGAGTCCACCTAGGTCGGCAACATGCTGCTCTTGTCCGCCCAAAGCTCCGTGATGATGTCATTGGGCCCCCACTTCTAATCGATCTTCCCCGGGCCTATAAATAGCCCCCAACGACTCTCATTAAGAAAGAGTGGGAGGAAAACTGTCATTGCCAGTAAGACCTGCGGTCTCAGTTTTCCAGTCCTCCACAGTTGATCATCAAGGCCTGCAAGCTCAGTTTTCCAGTCCTCCACAGCTTGTCATGAAGTCGTACGGCCTGCTAGAAGCCTCTTTTCCTTAACCTCTGGCAACTTCTTCCTTAGCCACCAGCTTCGCCCTTTGTACCCTTTATTGCTTTCTCATGTAAAGGTGCATTAGCAAGCTGTAATCTTGTTTCTTGATTAAAGGAAAAGCCTGTCGCAAGAGTGGCATTCAAGCCACGACGAGCAAAGTCTATTGTTGTTGCTGTTAGCGGCCCCTCTATTCTTCTCTTCTCTCGGTCTCAACCATCAGAGCTCAGCCGTCAAAGTAACTGTCTACTCGATAGCTCCTGATCAACCTCCTCCGCTGATCATCAAGCTTCTCCGCTGATCATCAAGCTCCTCTGCTGATCATCAAGCTTCTCCGTTGATCATCAAGCTCCTCCGCTGATCATCAAGCTTCTCCGATGATCATCAAGCTTCTCCGCTGATCATCAACCTCCTCCGCTGATCATCTAGCTTCTTAGCTGATCATCAACCTTCCCGACTGCTCTCAGCAAACCTCTCCACTATCCCCATAACCCTCTTCTTCACCTAGCTTGTGAGACTGAACAACCCGTTTACTAGGTGGTGCCATTTTCGCGCATCAACAGTTTTGGCTTCTTCAAAGAGGGGAGATTATTGGGTATTACATCCACAATAACCCTAATTTGAAGAAGAGACCAGTCAAACTAAGATGAATTGAGATTGTATTTGATATTGCCATTTTAGTTATGTACTTGTAGGTTTACATTGCTAAGTATACACCAATGTCAGGTTATAGTGGGTCAGTAAACATAGGACTATACAATGTAATTCCTCATTGTGTAGGCCAAGGTGTTGACTCATGCGTAATCTCTCTATTGGGGTGTACTTTTATCCCAAGTACATGAGAAGGATCAAGGGTGGACAAAGGCTTAGAATAAGAAGGACAAGAATGTCTCATAAGTAAAATTCGTCGAGTATGGTAAGGGATACTCGTCGAATTCGTTGAGTATCAGCTTGATACTTGTCGAATTCGTTGTGTATACCTACCTATACCCGTCGAATCCATCATTTATACTTAGGAAGATTTGCTGAGAATTGGAAAATCTGTTAATTAAAATTCGCCGAGTATCATCATGTATACTCGCCAAAATCGTCAAATGTATCTAATGATACTCGCCAAATTTGTCAAATATGCTAGATGATACACGCCGAATTTGTTGAGTCCAGTCAACACTACTTCTCTGGATTCTCCAATTCTTATACGTCATATTTCACTGAGCCTATGGCGTAGAGTGCATTGACAACATTGAGTCAGTTAGACAATACTAGATAAATTCGTCGAGTATACCAGCTGATACTAGACTAAGTCGTCGAGTATGAGTCTGGCTGTGGCGTTGAGTGACTGGCCGACCTGAGCGTATTTTGCGAAGTATTTTTCGTTGTATATCAAGAACTATTCGGCGAGTATACTATCGATACTCGGCGATACTCGACGAATTTGACTTAGGTCATTTTCCGATATTTTTCAAAACCAGTCTCGGGTTCGGTCGGCCATGCACAATGCTTTCTAGGTTTTGTTTTTGGAAATTTTCTTTAGACCGTTGGCAAGAAGATCTCTATAAATACCTAGGGATATTTTTCTTTAATGCTAATCGGTCTCTTGCCTCTAATTCAAATCGAGAAGAACTTTCCAAAAATGGAAACCGACGGCTCACTCCATACACATCGCAACTTTCCGATCGGTCGCCGACAACCTACTGTGCATGATTCATCTTCTTCAATATACACGACTGAATTGCTCTCTCTCTACAGATCTATACTCATCCAGATTAAGTCGATCAAAGATTCAAGTCAATATTCAAGATCTTCCAAGTCTACATATTCCGTGTTATCCAAGCGCTTTCAAGATCTACTATTCTCGAAGAACGACGGATTGAAGATCTTAAATCTTGTCTAAGTTTGGTTGTAATATTATTTATGTAATATTCATTTACTATTGTAGGAGATTATTTCTCCAAGTTTGTAGATCCGTTTGTGGATCGAGTTTGTAGATCCGGTTGTTGATCGAGTTTGTAGATCTGGTTATAGATCGAGTGGTAGGAGCATCTTCTCCGAGTTGCAGGAGTTGCGGCTCCGAGGTGTAAGATTTGGTAAAATCTGAGAAAGGTGAAGTAGCCGAATCTAGCCCTTCGTGGTTGATAGGTGAGGCAGTATGTGGACGTACCCAACTCGGGGAACCGCTATAGATCTCGATGTTTGTGTGCTTATTTTTAACATAATTTTTTATTTCACATAAAGACAGAGACATCACCTACTCACCCCCTTTAGGTGATTTAGGTGGACGCTAGATACTTTCACATACGATGTTTTTTACGTGTAAAAACCCCTCAACTGGGTAAAATACCACGCGACCGGGTCTGTGTCGTTCGAATTACACTATTTTCTTGCGGTTACAACTTTCACGGAGAATCGAGGGCGACAGGCTGCTCCTCGTTAAACTTTGGAGGTGAAAGAGAGTTGCAGAATCATGGCGGCCAATAGGCTGCTCTGCGCTAGACTGGTTTCCGGGGAATTGTGGAGGAACGAGATGCTTGATGTTATAGGAATCTCCTTCTCGCTGTACATCATGGACTTGAACGGATTTTGGTGGAGAGGAGGTGGATCGATGGTGGCTTGAAGTTGGCTTGAAGATGGCTTGAATGTGGCACGTATGAGGAATTTGGTTGAGCTCTGGCCTAAGGAAGAAGAAAGTTGCGGAGCGAAAAAGGTGAGAAATGAGGAGGCCTGGGAGCCTTTTTATAGTGCCTCCAGGAGGTGGTTACGGTGGTCGTCTGGCTATCTACACACAGTAACCACCCAAATTAATATTTTTAAAATGGCTTTGGAGCGTATAATTCTAGCTATATGCAGGCCATCATCATGACCATGATGTCCCCCACTATCGGCGGAGGTTACGCAGGCGGTTTTTTCGGGGAACAAATGGTCATGATTATTGTGTGGGTGGCAACACCCTGATCAACATGAGAAGTACCGCTCCCAGCGAGGGAGGCATCTAGCCCCGGTGCCGTCCATCTCTCGCTGGCAAGGTGTTGGTTAGCCATAGGATCGGTCAGCAGGAGCGAGCGAAACCAGGCGTAACCAGTGGGTTGGCCACATCATGCGGCCGCAAAGACGTGGTCGTGAGGCGCGGCCTCAATGCCGGCCGGAGGCTGAACATGTTCGGGCATGGCCAGTGCACGACCGGCGGGGTGGCCACTTCTTGCGTCCACAAGGGGGTGGTCATTAAATGCGGCCTCCTTGCCAGCCAGAGGTACGGTCGGAGGGGGGCCACGTCGCTCGGGCGCAAAGGCATGGCCGCGAGGGGCGACCCCCTCCTTGGTCGGAGGCCGGGCACACTCAGGCTAGCCAGCCGGCAAGGGGCCACGCCGTGCAGTCGCAAAGGCGCGACTGCGATGGGCAGTCCCCTTCTTGGTCAGAGGCTGGGAGTGCTTAGGCTGGCCAGCCGACGGGAAGAAGAGGGAGAGGGGTCAGCGGTGTTAACCCTAAAATCGGCAATCCTCTCCAAGGTGCCTATTGTTTTTGCTTTTCTCTTACAGGTTC
Organism: Platanthera zijinensis; assembly: GCA_039513925.1. Taxonomy (NCBI): domain Eukaryota; kingdom Viridiplantae; phylum Streptophyta; class Magnoliopsida; order Asparagales; family Orchidaceae; genus Platanthera; species Platanthera zijinensis. The sequence continues at coordinate 38,896,059 of CM077078.1, read as the reverse complement.
CCATCCGCAAGAAGCAGGCTACCCCTGATTTCCACCGTGCCCGCGCAAGACGGACTGCCAAGTCTGAAGTCGCTCAAGGACGGGTGCTCCGTTAACCGCCCGCTAGGGGTGGCCTCCGCCAGCTGGGCGGACTCCCCCCGGAGTCCGCCCAGGCCGCCCGCTAGGGGGCGGCCTCCGCCAGCTGGGCGGACTCCCCCCAGAGTCTAGGGGCGGCCCCCGCCTGCCGGGCGCACTCCCCCAGGAGTCCGCCCGGGTCGCCCGCTAGGGGGCGACCTCGGCAGGTCGCCCGGCAGGGGCGGCCCCCGCCTGCCGGGCGGACTCCCCCAGGAGTCCGCCCGAGTCGCCCGCTTGGGGGCGACCTCGGCAGGTCGCCCGCCAGGGGCGGCCCCCGCCTGCCGGGCGGACTCCCCCAGGAGTCCGCCCGGGTCGCCCGCTAGGGGGCGACCTCGGCAGGTCGCCCGCCAGGGGCGACCCCCCGCCTGTCGGGCGGACTCCCCCAGGAGTCCGCCCGGGTCGCCCGCTAGGGGGCGACCTCGGCAGGTTGCCCGCCAGGGGCGACCTCCCGCCTGCTGGGCGGACTCCCCCCGGAGTCCGCCCAGGTTGCCCGCTAGGGGGCGACCTCCTTAGGTCGCCTACTAGGGGGCGACCTCCCCCCGGCCGGGCGGACTCCCCTTAGAGTCCGCCCAGGTCGCCCGCTAGGGGGCGACCTCCGCTCCGTCTGCCGGCTCAGCATTCGTCTGCCTGCTCCTCAGGCCTCCCCCTCCTGCTCAAGGTTCGCCCACCTGCTCCTCAGGTTGCTCAGTCCGCCGAGGTCGCCGAGGTCGTCATGGATGACGTCACTGGACCAGATTCTCCCCGGGCCTATAAATACCCCCCAAGACCTCTCATTCGGGACGCGGGAGAGGAGAACTTCCACCTTGATCAAAGGCTGCGGACTCGATTTTCTCAGTCCGTCAAGGTTGATCAGGCAAGGTCTGCGGCCTCCAAATCCTCAGTTCGCCCAGGTCGTCAAAGCTGTGGACTTAGTTTTTTCTGCCCTCAGTAGGCAGCTTGGGCAGCATCTACAGCTTCAGTTATCCAGTCCTCTGCAGCTTCTTTTACTTAGTTTCTGGCATCTCCTTCCTCAGCCGCCAGCTTCCCCCATTGTACCCTCTACTGCTCTTATATATAATGGTGCAATAACAAATTGTAACCCTTCTTGAATAAAGGAAAAGCACGTCGCAAGAGTGGCATTCAAGCCACGGCGGGCGAAGTCTGCTGTTGCCGTTGCTAGCGGCCTCCTCTCTTCTTCTCTCCTCTCTCGGCATCAACCTGCAAAGCTAACCATTCAAGTAGCTGTCTGCTCGACAGTACCTAATCAAGCTTCTCCTCTGCTCAAGCAAGCTTCCTCTCTGCTTGGGCAAGCTTCTCCTCTGCTCAAGCAAGTTTCCTCTCTGCCTGAGCAAGCTTCCTCTCTATCCCTGCAACCCTTCTTCCTTCATCCTTAGCCTGTGAGATCGAACACCCGTTAACTGGTTGGAGTCGCTTTTCGCGCATCAACAGTTAACACGCAACCTTCAGATCTCGATTAGACAGTGAAAGCAGTGGTTACTCATGTCAAACCATCAACCAGCCGAGAGTCTTTCTCCAAGTCCCAGTGATGATTCTCTTTGGGAGGCCTTAGAGCAATCTCGTAGAGAAACTGCCCAACAGTTTCAAGCCATCAACCGTACTCTAGCAGCTCTCACTCAGCAATTGGTCGCTCAATCTTCAGCAGTGCCAGTTCCTCCAATCAATCCAGCACCAACATCAGGGACTCCTCAAGTTTATCCACCGGCTTATCCGCCGGTCTACCCTCCTCTTTACACTCCCACCTTTCCGCAAGGACCTGCAGCTCCTTTGCGATCTCAAGATGATGAGTTTGCAGCTCGTCAAAGCTTCTTCCGGGAGGCTGCCCGGGGAAGTCCAGCCAGATTTTTGAACTTTCAGGGAAGTCACCCCTTCTCTTCAGCTCCTACCTTTGCTCCTCCCGCAACAACCTTTTACTCCTATCCTCCTACTCCTTTTGCAACTACCGCTCATGCTCCTTACTTTCCTTATGCAGTAGAACCAGAAGAGCCATCGCTGTTTACAGAGAGCGTTCGATATGAACCAACTCAAGTCAACTTCCGAGAGCCACGTTTGCCCATTTACACTGGGGATACTGATCCTGTCAATCATCTTCAAGCCTTTGAATCAGCCGTTGCTCTCAAGACCCTCTCAGATGCTACCAAGAGCAAGCTCCTCATAACGACCTTTGATGGTCAAGTGAGAGACTGGTTCTATGGACTGCGACCTTAGTCAATCTCTTCCTTTATTGATTTGCGAAGGGAGTTCCTGCTCAGGTTTTCTACCTCTTCAAAGAGGAAGGGCGGTCCAGAAGTCCTCTTTGAGATCAGGCAGCGAGAAAATGAGACTTGGTCTCATTATGTGGATCATTTTCAGAAAGAAATCTTGGACATTGAGATCGTTGATCAAGAAATATACCGAGTGGCTCTCATCCACGGCCTGCGTGAAGGTCCACTAAAGTTTGAAGCTAATGTACGAGCACCAAGGACATATCAAGAGTTGATTGGTTTAGCCAACTCGTACATTTGCGGTGAAAAGAGCAACCCCAGCTTCGTCTCTAGGCTGGTATCAGAGAAGAATTCTTCTTCTTACAGGCAGCCTCCGAGGTCTCCTCGGAAAGACTTTCCATCTCTCTCTAGGAAAGCAAGAAGATTTCAGCATCATCAACACCCCTTCCAAGGCCATGATCGTACCCAAGAGCGGCTGCTACCATTGTCAACATCTTCTCCTCTAGCAGCTACAGTTCATCAGCAGCAAGAAGGTGATCTGCCAGAATTTGAGCTAGATGAGGTCATGCAAGAAGTTAGCCAAATCATGAAGGATAAGGCATATCCCAAAAGGCCCTACCAGCCGGCGAATCAGAGATCAAGAAATTCAGACCCGTTCTGTGAATTCCACAAAGAGAAAGGTCATTTAACTGAAGATTGCAAGGCCCTTCGGCGATTGGTTGAAAGATTGCTCATCAAAGGCAAGATCAACGACCTGGTCAAGAAGATTGATTCTGTGAAACCTTCCACCTCCAAGGGCAAGGAGTTGGCTGAGGGTCAACAAGAGTGCATGGAAATACATGATGAGGGCCGGCTGGGGCTCGTTGATATTCCAAGTGAGTGCATTGATTTCGTTGACGAAGGTGCCCTTGGAAGGCTATTTTGAAGCAAAGAAGACACAGTTCTTGTGTCATCAGCTTTGACCAATCACAGTTCCTCAAAGCCCCTCACGATCGTGACTGGTTGCCTTTACTTTACCTTCCAAACATTCTATTTTTCAGCACTTCTAAGTGTTTCATTCTTTCATTCAATAAAGCTTACGTCAGAGAACACATACTGACACAGTTCCCTTTTTGTGATGCTTCTTCTCCATATTTTTCTCTTTGCCAAAGAGATCACTGAACCACCGAGATATCGCCAAGTCTTGCTCAGTGCCCCCTCGAGATTGTCCTCAGGCGTAAAACCACAATGACCACATATGATGAGGAGTTTTCTCATATGTGTAGTGGGGGCCGTTCAACTCTCGAGCGGAGGATGACGGGGCTTCGGATCCCGGCCGATGTCTAGCGCAGTGTGAGTGCTTAGGGGAGGCCTCCTGCGATAGTTCTATCGTGCTCCGCTAGGGATACGTTACAGTTACGATGATCTTTGCTTGACAAGCAATGGCGATCAAGTGTAGCCTTGTCTCCTCGATCATCTCACAACTGTGACGGCCGAACACTCTATGGTACTCTCGGTCCGTGCCTCCGCGGGACACAACTCCGCTGATCAATCCGCAGACAAGCAATAGGCCACTTGGCGCAACTAGTCTAATTGATCAGCGATGCTTGTAACCCGAGGCAAGAGAGCAGTGCATCTATCGATCCTTCTTAGGGTTACCTCTTGTTTACTTATGCCCTTCTAAAGGATGCACGGCCAGCCCGCTTTGGTTAGGACTATACCCAGGATGACTTTGGCAAGTGATGCATAAGGCCCTCGGGGAACACCTGTGGCAGCATTCAACCTTTTTAGTTCATCCTCGGGAAATAGCTCCTCTTTTCTCTTTTTACCTTCTTACAGGTCAGCAGGTTGAATTCAACCTACTCTAAAGATCTACAACATCTCTCTTGGCTTATGCTCATCTTATATGCGCTGCCTGCATAAGCTTTTATCAGATGATAATCAACAAGTTCTCTCATCAGATATTAGCCACACATCATTTATTCAAGGCGTATGATTCTTCTTGATTAGCAAGTCATGTCATCATGAATCTAATTTCGGATGTTCTTACCTCGCTGATCTGGGTTTTCATATCGGCATTGTACCTTGATCACACAAGACAATCGTTATTGCAGTTTTGATCTTTATTCGATCAATAGCAGAGTGTGTCAGGTATCTATTCTGTTATCCAATTACATCTTATCATATCAACAGCCAACATTCGCAGTTTCCGCCCAGGTACTCGCAAACTTAGTTTTCTCTCCTATCATATCTGTTGCCTACTCTCCTTTTGCAGAGACTAGCAAATAATGACAAGTTCCTCTCAGGTACTTGCAGCTTATTTTCTTCTTCTACCTGCTTACTTACTTTCTTTTGCAGAGATCAACAGATACCAGCAAGTCCTTTCCAACTCAGGTACACGCAAGATGTACCTCCTTTTACCTATATTGACTTTTCTTCGCAGGTAAAATATAGGCGCTGACAGATCTTTCAGGGGCATCAGGTTCTATCTCTCCTGATCTCTAAATTGTTTTTTCTTCCGCTTCCTAAGGGGAGGATAACGATTTTCGTGGGTTTCCTACTTTTTTGAAGTTCCCTGCGGAACTTAAAAAAGTGCGGGGATTATGTTAACCCTAAAATAGGAAATCCTCTCCAAGGTGCCTATTGTTTTTGCTTTTCTCTTACAGGTTCCCATCCGCAAGAAGCAGGCTACCCCTGATGTCCACCGTGCCCGCGCAAGACGGACTGCCAAGTCTAAAGTCGCTCAAGGACGGGTGCTCCGTTAACCGCCCGCCAGGGGCGGCCTCCGCCAGCTGGGCGGACTCCCCCCGGAGTCCGCCCAGGCCGCCCGCTAGGGGGCGGCCTCCGCCAGCTGGGCAGACTCCCCTCGGAGTCCGCCCAGGCCGCCCGCTAGGGGGCGGCCCCCGCCTGCCGGGCGGACTCCCCCAGGAGTCCGCCCGGGTCGCCCGCTAGGGGGCGACCTCGGCAGGTCGCCCGCCAGGGGCGGCCCCCGCCTACCGGGCGGACTCCCCTAGGAGTCCGCCCGGGTCGCCCGCTAGGGGGCGACCTCGGCAGGTCGCCCGCCAGGGGCGGCCCCCGCCTGCCGGGCGGACTCCCCCAGGAGTCCGCCCGGGTCGCCCGCTAGGGGGCGACCTCGGCAGGTCGCCCGCCAGGGGCGACCCCCCGCCTGCCGGGCGGACTCCCCCAGGAGTCCGCCCGGGTCGCCCGCTAGGGGGCGACATCGGCAGGTCGCCCGCCAGGGGCGACCTCCTGCCTGCTGGGCGGACTCCCCCTGGAGTCCGCCCAGGTTGCCCGCTAGGGGGCGACCTCCTTAGGTCGCCCGCTAGGGGGCGAACTCCCCCCGGCCGGGCGGACTCCCCTTGGAGTCCGCTCAGGTCACCCGCTAGGGGGCGACCTCCGCTCTGTCTGCCGGCTCAGCATTCGTCTGCCTGCTCCTCAGGCCTCCCCCTCCTGCTCAAGGTTCGCCCACCTGCTCCTCAGGTTGCTCAGTCCGCCGAGGTCGCCGAGGTCGTCAAGGATGACGTCACTGGACCAGATTCTCCCCAGGCCTATAAATACCCCCCAAGACCTCTCATTCGGGACGCGGGAGGGAGAACTGCCACCTTGATCAAAGGCTGCGGACTCGGTTTTCTCAGTCCGTCAAGGTTGATCAGGCAAGGTCTGCGGCCTCCAAATCCTCAGTCCGCCCAGGTCGTCAAAGCTGTGGACTTAGTTTTTTCTGCCCTCAGCAGGCAGCTTGGGCAGCATCTACAGCTTCAGTTATCCAGTCCTCTACAGCTTCTTTTACTTAGTTTCTAGCATCTCCTTCCTCAGCCTCTAGTTTCCCCCATTGTACCCTCTACTGCTCTTATATGTAATGGTGCAATAGCAAATTGTAACCCTTCTTGAATAAAGGAAAAGCCCGTCGCAAGAGTGGCATTCAAGCCGCGGCGGGCGAAGTCTGCTGTTGCCGCTGCTAGCGGCCTCCTCTCTTCTTCTCTCCTCTCTCGGCATCAACCTGCAAAGCTAATCATTCAAGTAGCTGTCTGCTCGACAGTACCTAATCAAGCTTCTCCTCTACTCAAGCAAGCTTCCTCTCTGCTTGGGCAAGCTTCTCCTCTGCTCAAGCAAGTTTCCTCTCTGTCTGAGCAAGCTTCCTCTCTATCCCTACAACCCTTCTTCCTTCATCCTTAGCCTATGAGATCGAACACCCGTTAACTGGTTGGAGTCGCTTTTCGCGCATCAACAAGTGGCTTGGTCGTCCTCGGTCAGCCACCAAAAGCAGGATCCTGCGCCACTGTATGTGCAGATCGCACGCGACGGTCAAACCCATGATCCCACTAAAGTGGTGGGGATCATATGGGAGTAGGCTAAGTGCACACCCATTCTCCATAAAAAGGGTTTTGTCCTCAACATATATATTAGTGTAGTTATTATATGACAATAATAAAGGTGCACAATTAGAGGTAGTGTCAATGCATGTTTGGAAGCGGTGATGATGGATGGTCCTTCGATGTTAGGTTTGGGGTGTTTAGGCCCAAACATACCTATGCATAACAAAAAACAATCCTTAAAAATCTTCATATGATAATGAATGTCATTAATGCCACTGCACGGGGCATGCCGAATGCAAATATTGTAGTAGTAAATAAAAATGGGTGAGAGTCGAGTTTATTATTGCCTCCTCCTAAGCTAACATTAGGAGATGAGGTCAATGTCATTGTCTGCTATACTACAAGCTCTCGAATCCTAGTTTTGGAATATGGTGACTAGTGTCATTTGATCTTTAGGTTTTAACTTGAATCGTAGTTGCAGAATAGCCGCTCGTGGACACTTGTGTTGTTTCATGTTTTCTTGTGTGATGTATTATATGTTATTCAAGAATGTGAGGTTAGCTCAAAGATCAAAGATTGTTGGGAGTTCAAAAGGACTTTTGTCTTGGATCAAGGTCATGCATACTAACGAACCATGCTCACCCGAATTTGATTTAAGTCAACTATGGATCCAATTGACATGAGGTAAAACCAATATCTGCGTGCTTATAATATTTGTTTTTTGTTCTTGCGTTATATGTTGGACCAAAATTTGTCTTATTAAGAGATTCAAAAAAATTTAAATAAGATCAACCAAATAGAGCTTGTAACAAAGTTAATGGATCATGCATTATTCAAATAAAGATTGCATCGAGGTATCCTTTAAAGAAACATGGCTTGGGTCAAGATTAGATTGAAAGATTTTGATCTGATCATGATGTGGGTTAGATGGAAAGGGGGTTAGTGTATTTTTAGAGAACTATCAAATTCTTGCAAAAATGCATGGTATGTTTGCCTGGATTTCACTCTTGTGGTGGGACCCTTCCTGGGTCCCTCACTGTATGGGAAATCCTTTGTGCGCCGGGCTACCCTTTATGAAATTCAGTAGCATATTGAGTCACAAAATACCAACATTTATCTTGGGTTAATGGGATATGGTGTAAAAGAGCTATAGTTAAATCTTATTGTGTCAGCAAGAACATATGCTACCAAAAGTGGAGGTGAGGCCAGATAATTAGCTCAGTCAAAGGATGAACTCTTCTCTCAAAATATTTATCTCTAGAGAATACAAAAGCAATAACAATGTCTAGCAATGATAAAAACACAAAAAAAAAGATGATCACAAAGAGATATACAAACAAATTAAATACTTTTAATTGGGTAAAGGATGAAAACCAAACAAACACTAGAGAGCTTGCTGCCATTTTATGAAATTGAAGTAGCACTAGATTCATCAAGATCCCCAAAATTTTCAATATAAATAGTACAAAAATATCCCACAATTTGAAAACCTTGTAGTTTCAAATACTATAGGAGTCCACTAGAATACAAAATCCCTCAAAAAATAATCTTCAATATCATAATAACATCTATCCAATTCTCATTTACAAACTGTATGTTACATAATTATATATCAGCACCCTTGGAGAGAAATGAATTGCAGTAGCCGGTAGCTTCTACAAATATTTAAATGTTTTTTTACATTTTGAGTAAATTACTAACACCAGAACTAGGGGGTAAGGCTAGACTTGATCCATAACTTAAGCTACATTTAATGCCAACGATTATCTAAGAGTAGGAAGGACAACAGCAGAAAAAGATACAATTTCATACGCAAAAATATTAAGCAAAATGATTACCATTAGCATTAAAATAATTAGAAATAAAAAGGAATTTTATGTCATAATATTATATTTAGTAGAAAATCTTATGAGTAGTGCAACTAGTTATGGCTGCGATGACAACAGTGTCATCATAGGCAAACCCAGCGAGATTTTTCAGTGGGGCGTTCAATAAAATAACAACGAAAAATTTTGGTGTTACACCGTGATATTCTAACGGTCAACGATACCTCTTTATATATATATAATATAGATATATTTATTTATTTATTTATTTATATATACAAATGAGTAGTGATCTTGTACAGAGTTCTAGTGGGACAATAATGTTGGATCGCTCTTACGGTGAAGTTGGTATTGCGCAACTGCACACTACACAAGGGAAGGTCATGTGGAGAGTCTACAGTAATAATAATAGTAGTAGTAAATGCAACAACAAATAAAAAATGGGAACAATAATTAACATAAAAATGTATTACACAATTGCTGAACTTTATGCAGAAAAATATAGGGTTGCATACATGGGGAAATGACCGAAATACCCCCGCAAAACCCAACTAAAAGATTTCACAAGAACAAGTGATGAATAATCTAATTATTGCATAACCAGAAAACTCAAAATTTTAAACAAAAATTAAACATCCATAATCACCTAAGACATACATTACAAAAATCAAACCCCCTACAAAATCAAAAAATCTCATAACAACCCACATCAAAAAATTCATCAAATCCCATCACACGCACTCTGGAGAATTTCGAAAATTAGCTTGGCTAACACTGTCATCATAGGCAAACCCAGTGGGATTTTTTAGTGGGGGAGTTCAATAAAATAACAATGAAAATTTTTGTTGCATACGATAAAAAATAACTACAAATTAGCAAAAAAACTATCTAAAATAGGACATTTTTAATTAACAAAATAAGATTACAATACTTCTCTTCAATGTTTCATGTTCTGGAAACATTTCATGATAACTTTATTGTCAATAGTAGAGAAGACATCTTTTTTGATATATGTTACTATACAAGAATTCTTCCAATCATCCCTTATATGAATGCATAATGATGTTATGGTAATCTTATCATGGTGAAAGTTCTTTCTACACTTGCAATTACAATAGGTAATAATAGTGTCAACTTCATCAGCAAATACAATAACGAGTATAAGCCATGAGTTGGGAAAGGGGATTACTCGGTCCCTGTCATTTTTTTGTATTCAATATTACCAAATACTGTCGTGGCTATTATGCCTTCACCTTTGCCACGGTTTCAGTCCCTAAAAAAACTTCTCAATAACATTAAAATGGACGTAGTATTTATAATGACCTCCCCGAGATATGGCTCGAAAGGACTGCCGCCGGCACCCCCAGCATCCAACTCGAAATGGTCAGCCTCAACCGGTCTGTAGACCATGCACCCCAAAGCCTCTCCGTGCCTGTTTCTCGATCGCGGCGCATTGTTGAGGCCGGATCTCTAACCCGCAACCTCCTTGATAAAGAGTCTTCAAACCACTCCTCATCACCAAATGAGCTGCATTTGGTGATGAGGAGGGGTTTGAAGACTCTTTATCAAGGAGGTTGCGGGTTAGAGATCCGGCCTCAACAATGCGCCGCGGTCGAGAAACAGGCGCGGAGAGGCTTTGGGGTGCATGGTCTACAGACCGGTTGAGGCTGAACCCTTTTGAGTTGTATGCTGGGGGTGCTGGCGCCCGTCTTTTTGAGTCGTTTGCTGGGGAGGTAGTTACAAAAAAGTGCACTTTCCAAAGGAACCCACTTGTAAACTCATCCAAACATTATGTAGTATATTTCAGTGGTTAATATGATTAAGAAAATGCCTCTACCAAAATGTCATACAGTTCCAAAGTCATATGAGCCACCAGACATTCCCTAAGGTGTATAGAGCTAAAACTTACCTAGTGGTTTAAGTGGGGTGCATGTGTCCAAATCCCACCATATCTCTCCCTAAGGCTTTTCACCACCCCAGGATCATATGGACTAAACACCAAGTCCATACAAGGGCATATCACATCATGCCCTTCACAAATCCCCAAAGTTAAACCTTAGGGTTTGAACTAGGGTCCTAGGGAAACCCACCCCAATCCATCTCAAATTCCATGAGAGGGTGTTTTTACTGACCATGGGGCTCTGGCCAAAGTCCCAACCCATTTGGGTGAGAATTGGCCCCTCCATGCCCCAAATACTCCTTTGCCCTAATTTACCCTTTAGCGACCAAATTTTGGTCACACCAAAACCTATTCAAATCAAACCCAATTGGGCAGATATTTATATCAGAGTCAAATAATGACCCTAAGAGTCAGCCACCAAAATTTTGGGGATTTTTGAGGTCATTAGACCCTAAAATTAAATCATTTATTGTTTACTAAATATTTGCAAAAACTATATGAAAATTATATCCAAAAATTCTCATTTTTGGATATGTTGTTGGTATAGATAAGAGTGACCCCCAATCCAAATTTCAAGTCATTTGGATGGCTGGATTGATGCGGGCACCCGACCACCTCCTTGGCCGGCTACCACTGCCACTACCATCGTTGAGGTGGGGGCTATCGCCGGGCGGCGGCACAAACGCCGGAGGGGTAGTTTCCTGCGAACCCACAAGGTAGAAAAACCATGAAAATCTGAAATTTTCCTCACCCGATCGGGCACAATTGAGCCCGATTTCTCTCCTAATTGATCTAGGATTATAGCCCACGAAGAGAGGAGTAGAGGAGGACCTTCAACCGTGCTTGTCGACGGGTTTGGTGGTGGTGCGCCATGGCCGGATTTTGGAGCTTCGGGCATGTTACAACCGTGCAGTGAGAGGGCTCGATTTCTTCAGAAAAAAGGTGGAAACTCCTCCCCTGTGCCTAGTGATGCTTTTAAAGCCATCAAATGGGGGAGAGGGAGGGTGTAACACCAATGGCCATTATTGGCCATGAAGGTAAAATTTTCGGCCACCCATGGGTTCACTGAACTCGGCCATTTAGGGTTGATTATGGTTATTGGTCTCCTCTTAATTATCCAGGGAAGATGAATCCAGCATATGGAGGTGAGGGGAGGGGCTCTTGATCTCCGAAGGTCATTAATGGCTTTCTCTCCCCTCTTTCTCTCTCTTCCTTATGGGAGGAATTAAATTCAATGACTTTGGTGGCTGACTATGATTATTCGACTCCTCAAAACTGATGAGGGAGAATGTATCCATCAATTGGAGAGGCCCTTGGTCTCCCTTGGCCATGAATGGCCCTTTTAAACCACTTTCTCTCTCCTCCATTAAAAGGAAAAAATGGAGTTTTCTCTCTCCTAGTCATCAAGGCCGAATTTGATCATCTCTCTAGCCTAATGACAGCCCACTAGCTCATAATATCAATTACAATAAAGTTAGCCCAAGTTGGTTGTGCTTGAGCTTGGGTTAGCCCATTTGAGCTAAGTTTGACCTAACACTAGACTAGGGTTGACCTTGGTCAATTTGGCCATTTGGGTTACCCTCAATGGGTTCCTAGTGACCCATTGGCCTCCTCTAAGGTCTAGGTAGGGTTGGGTATGGTTGACTTGGCACCTTGGAGGTCACTTGACCCTTAGTAAGGGCACTTTGACCACTTTGGGGCTAGAGTTGACTTGGGTCAACCTAACCTCTTGGGTTGACCCCAATGGGTCCTTGGTGACCCATTGACCTCCCTTTAGGGTTAGGAGGTCATGGGTGGGGTTCACTTGGCTAAGGAAAAGTCAATTGACCCTAAGTAGGCTACTTTGACCCATTTAGGGTTAGGGTGGACCTAGGTCAACTTGACCACTTTGATTACCCCTAATGGGTCCTTAGTGACTCTATGGACCACCCAAGGGGTTAGGGGTGTTGTGGTGGGGTCAAGGAGTCAAGTTGGAGCCCTAAGATCATCCTAAACTAGTGTTTAGAATTCTACTATTTGTAAATTATGGTGGCCTTCACCTTCCTACCTAAGTTCACCTAGTCTACTTGGAATTCCTAGGGTTTTGTCATGGCCTAGTCATGACAAAACCACTCTTAGGGATCTAGCTGGAAATGGGATGTTACACTATTAGCCACGATTTCCGACAATGACAAATAAACTAACTTTTTGCTACGATTTGAAACCATAGCTAATGGTATGATCGATAATTTTTTAAAAACTATTTGCCATGATTTCAAAAACTATGTATTTTTTAAAAAATATTGTATGCCCAATATATTATTCAAAACTCCAATATGCAACCTAAAATAAAAAATACATGTCAACAAAATGAAACATAGCAATCAAAATTCATACAATAACTTTATCTTAATTAATTATAAGTTATAATAATAAGAAATTTCAACTATCTTTTTGAAACTATATATGAATCAAAATAACTGTTTCAAGTTTTTGATAAGCCATGGGCCTGCAATTTTACAATTGCATTCAATTAACTGATATTGTACACATTACAAACAATAACCCAATTAATACATTGGCAAACTACATTGCAAGTATTAAAAAACTACAAGTAAAATGTATAATTTGAGGAGTTGATGCATGCAATTTTATCCAGGATAAACTTTCCATAATATGGAATTATGGGCGGATTATGAATAAGATCACATACTAGATAATAAAGATAAATTATTATTGCACAAGAGCCTCGCACCGAATTCCAGAACTCGTTCACAAATGAGTTGATTGGCTTCATATTTCCATCATATTCAGAACAAAACAGAGATAAATGCATGGCCTTATAAGGCCAGGAATCACATAAATAACTTTTTAGTTTGGTTACACTTCAATGAAGAGGAAGTCTTTGAAGCAAAATCGTCTCGTTGTGGACTAAAATCAATCAACACCACCTCAATATTTCCTGAATTTTGAGAGCCTGACTTCTTTGCTCAGGGGGAGAAGACTAATTTGTTCTAGTGTGAGCATCAACACCTACTGGAGTACAATCTTCTCCATCTCAGGTGACAACTTCAAGATTGGAGTCTTGACTATTAGCCCTCTTTGTAATGATATTAAAAGATTATGCATTAAGAAGTTATATTTTATATTAAAATTTAAAATAAGCATAGAGGAGAACACAGTCAACTTTAACATAATATTTACCTATATAGACTGATGCTTATATCATTTTAAAAATCTCTTCATAATTGAAGCTCTCACCCAATCGTTTTGAGATAGTCATGATGTCTTCTACAGAAAATCCTACCCTGTAATCAGAATGAGAAGGATGATTACACAAAGACATAAAACAATTACACCACTTCAATCATAACACTATGAGTTGCATAAGAAAGCTTGTGTTGGCCATAACAATATACCTCTAGGAATCTGTGATCGAAAACCACTAAATAAATGTATACTTATAGGGATCCTCCTAGGCTTTGTTGATGTGAAAGCTGTAAAAAGAGGCAGATATGAACTTAGTTCTCATGAAAGTTGACTTGAAAGAGTTAATTTTCTATCAAAAGAGAAAATTATCATTATAAAGTAATTTAGAGTCCACATGCATGGCCTTAAACACAAATACGAACAAGTGATAATGATGTGAAACATGAAAACTTAAAAACATGGGACATCATAAACATAGGACACAAAGCTTACAAAATCATGTGTTAGCTATATGCCTATATATTTACTCATTAAAAATTAAAGACCAATTAAATTCTGTGATGATACTGTGAAATAAAAAAATTTCAGAACATTACAATATATCAACTACGAAATAAAGTAAATTCAGGTCATCCTGGTGTTCATATCATACCAATGATTTGGTTTACAGATTGTATTTGTATGGCCAATATAACACCATTTCTCTAATAATGGATTTTAGTAAGCAACTTCCCATAGAGATTCTTAGCGTAGAAGCCTCATTCATTAGTACCGGACTACAAATTATGCAATAAATGAATCAATGAATGTATATTATAATAAATGAACATTCGATAAAAAAAAGTTTCCAAATGCCAGATTCAACAAAAAAGGGAAGGCTATTACCAAGAATAAGCTCAACCTCTTAAAAAAAACCCAAATTCAACATCTCATCAGATTAATCAAGCACACATAATTTCAAGGATAAAATTAGTTGTCGAGTAGTAGAACAATTAGAAAACTTCTGTGAAAAGAAAGAAATGGGATAATACTTTTATTTGGTCATTATATAATTAGCCATTCTTCAAGCTTTTTAATAATTAGCCATTATCTAATTCAAATTATAATTAGGAATACTTCCTTCTTAATCATCAGTAAATAAATGCATCCACATCTTCATTAGTAAAAGCTTGTATACAGAAAAAAGCAAAAAAAATTACCAAATATAAAATTACCTTTATCATTGGGACCATAAACACCAAAATCTTCATACATGCCTCAATATTACCAAATATTTGCATAAAGTGGCAAGAAATTACTAATTATAAGAACAAAAAGTACTTCTTTTCCACATGCTACTCCCTCCCCTCCATATTTCCAACAAAGGCACAAATTCCACGATCCATCTGAATGTTATGGGTCCTTAAAAAGATAGCCAAGAAGAAGAAAAAATTAGTCTTTCATGATTACAAAATTTTAAGGCCTCTGTCACAACTTATGACTCATGGGATACAATAAAAGTAACAAATTTATTTTTATTAAGACTTAAGAGTAACAAAAAACATTAAGTAAATATTTATAGACCAATAAGTAATTTTTAATTAACATAAGGATGAAGCTAAATCGATCTTTTTCCGCATGCATAAGAGATGGTTACTCCTATTCTACAAATTGCCATGTATCACAACTAGTGCCAAAGAGACAGCTACTCTGATTCTACAAATTGGCCTAGCATAATACAATTGATGAATAATGGAATTTGAACAATATTAAAATTGCTTGCGCCTAAAATGCGCATAATGACTAAAAATCTGAAATAGCATGCTTTAGTTTATAATTTTGCCAATAAGAGATAGGAATAAAAAATTGAATTAAATTAGAAAATGGAGAAAATTTATTAAGAGAGTATAATAACTGATAAGAAAAATGTATATTCACACTTGAATAAAGGGAATACATATATATGTACAAGGGAGGATGATCAAACACCCATGGTAACTCTAAGCTAACACTACCACTCATAAAGTACATCATATCTAACACCCCCCTCCCCCACAAACTCACGGAGGATTGTACACGAAGAGTTTGGATAGTAGATATACATGTTGGGTCCTCGTATAAGACTTTGTCATCAAGTATGTGATCTGCTGCTCGGAAGGGATAAAGAAAGGAGTAAGAGTGTCACGACCATAGTGCTCATGCAGGAAGAAAGCATCCACCTCGATATACTTGGAGAGAAAATTCTTCACCGAGTTTAGAGTAATTTGAATGACATCGGTGTTATCACAGTAGAGGGGAGTGAGATCCAGAGAAGAGACGCCAAGATCCTCAAGAAGCCAATAAAGTCAAATAATATCCTTAGCAGTGCTAGCCATGGCTTGAAGCTCAGCCTTAGTGTTGGAATGAGAAACACCAGTCGTTTTCTTGGACTTCCATGCAATAAGTAAAGAACCCAAGAACAGACAAAAACCAGTGACTGAGCGACGTTGAATAGGATCACTAGTCCAGAAGGAGTCGAAGTAAGCACGTAGGTGTAGAGAACTACTGCTAGAGATAGCGCGGGAGTCACAACAGATGACCATAATACATAGAGGTGGCCGCACTAATAAACTAGCTTAATACATGAATAACATACGAAATGTCATGATGTGTAAAGGTAAGATAGATGAGACTCCCCACGAGGTGGTGATACCGAGTAGGATCAGAGAATGGAACCCCCATCATCCGAACGTATCTGATGGTGGAGCTCCATAGGGGTGTTCATTATGCGAGAGTCGGAGAGAGTATCCTGAGAAAGGAGATCTGATGTGCAATACTGCTGAGAGAGCTGAAATTCGCGATCTATAGAGCTAACCTCAAGACCCGAGAAGTTGCTCAGCTGTCCCAGGTTAGTCATTAGAAACTGTTGCTAAAGGTGATGTTTGACGAAGGCCACATAAGAAGGATCATCACCAGTAATAATCATATCATTCACGTAGAGTAATAAAAGGGTCCAACCATAAGAGAAGGAGTGCACGAACAGAGCTGGATCATGTGGACAAGGCTAGAAACTGGCAATTGTAATGGCTGAACTGAAACGCAGAAACCACATGCGGGGCACCTTCTTGAGCCCATAAAGATCTCTCCTCAAGCAGCAGACAAGGCCTGAAGGATAGGATAGACCCGGAGGAGGAAGCATGTATACCTCCTAGTGAAGATCACCATGAAGAAAGACATTCTTCACAACAAGCAGTGATAGGACCAGTGGCGAATAGCTACAACAATAATAAGAGTCCGGACTATAGTCATATGAGCAACTAGAGCAAAAGTCTCATCATAATCTCTCCCTGCTCTTGCTGAAAATAGTGAGCAACTAGAAGAGCCTTGTACCTCTCCATAGAACCATCAGAGCGAGTCTTGACTTTAAATACCCACTTGCAAGTAATAGGAATAGCACCAGGTGGAAGAGGAACAAGATCCCATATATGAGTTTGCTCAAGCGCCTCTAATTCAGGTATTTGGGAATCCTCACGGTAGGAAGTCGGCTCTGGTTTACTACAGAAAGTAGTAGGAAGGGCAGGTAGGTCCAGCGGTAAGGTATAAAGGTTAAGGCAATCAGGAGGACACCTCTAACGAGGTAGTTTGCGGTGCACATGAGGATATCCATAGAGCACTTGTTAGAGGAGGCAGGAACTAAGTCTGGGGGCACTGAAGGTGAGAAGATAGGGGGAGGAGGATGAGTATAGTGATAAGTAAAATGAGAGACACGGTCCCAAGTAGAAAGCTCATTAGAGGGAGAAGTGTGTGATGGAGGAGAGGATTTAGGATGTGACGACGTAGACTGTGGAAATAAAATAGGAGGAGATGAAGTATACTACGATAAGGGAGAAGGAGGTGATAGAGTAGACTGTGGAAAGGGAATAGGAGATGGGCATACTATAGGGGAGGATGCATGAGGCGGAGAGATGGGAAGAGTGAGAAACTACATGTAAAAGGGAGTAACAGATGAGTGTGAGGTTGAGGAAATAGAGGACACAAATAAAGGGTGAGACTCATCAAAAGTGACATCCCGTGAGATGCGAAGTCGAGGTACAACAGGGTCATAACATCGATGGACCTTGTGCTCTGTACTGTACTCAAGAAAATCACAAGTAATAGATTGAATATAGAGCTTAGTAAGCTCACGTAGAGAGAGTAGAACATAATATCAACAACTATAAACACGAAGATGAGTGTAACGTGGGGGTATAGAGTATAAATACTCACCACTCACCAGGACACTGACCCTGAAGGAAAGTGGAGGGTTGTAGATTAATAAGATAGACAGCAGTGGTGACAACCTCGGCCCATAAGTGAGGAGGAACGTGAGAGGAGATAAGAAGGGTGTGAGCTATCTCAATAATATGATGATGCTTCCTTTCAGTGGTGCCATTCTGAGTGTGTGCATTGTGATAAGCAAGCTGATGGAGAGTGTCATGGATTGCTATCAAATCTCGAAAAGCATGGGAGCAATACTCCTCCCGAGTCAGAATAGAAAATGCGTGTGGAAGCAGAAAACTGTGTGTGCATCATAATAGAAAAAGTAACAAAAATCTGAAGAAAAAAAATTAGATCGAGAATGCATAAAATAGAACCAACAATAACAACAATAGTCATAAAAAAGGACATAATACCAGTGTCCACCATTGGATACAAAAGGTGCGGGTCCCTAGACATTAGAATGAACTAAATGAAAGGGACGTTGTGACCTGGACTCACTAGACAGATATGGGAGTTGTAGCTATTTACCGAGCTTACAACCCGAACATGAGTGAGACCAATCAATAGAAACATGGCCAAGGAAACTATGACTAATGAGAGAAGCTAGACGTGAATCATTGGGATAACTAAGATATTGGTGCCACAAAGAGAAACTCAAGGAAAGAAGATAAAGGGAGGAGTCTACGGGTGATGATAAAGTGTATAAAAGTGGAGATGATCAAGGACATACACCCCGCAATGACAATGACCAGCCTCAAGGAATGACCCAGCCAGACAATCCTGCACACGACATGTAAACTCATCAAAGGTAACCAAACAACCATATGATGTAAGATGGCTGACAAATATAAGGTTCGTGGATAATTAGGTATGTAGGCAACATCAGGAATATGAAAATAGGTGGTATGGTGGAGGCCACGACTGGTAATGTGGTGAACGATGTCGTATGCTATTATGATAATAAGGGCATATAAGATGGGCTGACAGGACAAAAGGTGTGTAATATTATAGGTCATGTTGTAACAACCCATATTGTTAAAAGAAAAATAAAAGTAATAATAATGATAAAAATAAGAGTATATTTGTTAATAAACTAGTTAGGTTTTTTAACTCTTTCTAAATCGAGCCAACCCTCTTATTAACCCATCAGCCTAGGTTTGCTCCTATTATTGCTCTAGCCCTGACTCTCGTAATCGTCGAATCTCCTGATTTTGTTGTAGGTCGCAAGATGCAAGCGCACATCCCGCCTCCTCCTGCTCCCGTTACCCCCGATGCCTACTTTTCCTCCTCCTATTGAGGCCAACGGCTTCATCCGTTCTCTCCAAGGCCCGACAACACCTACCCTTTGCTTTGATTGGTAATAACCAACATCTCCTCCATTAGGACCAGCAACATCAAGTATTCCCTTCCCCATCCTCAGACCAGCAACCTCTTCTTCCTCCGAGGAGGAGACATCAACTTCTTCTCCTTTGATCAATAAGGAAACCATCTTCTCCCCTCCTCCAAGGGGCCGACACCCTCTTTTTCTTCGTATTGACCGAGATTTGTGGGAGAGAATGTCTAGGGTTTCCTTTCCACCCTTGGGTCCCGGATTTGACTTCGTATTGGTAAGAATCTCCAGCTTTTTCCTCTTAATCAGAAATGTGTAATCCCTAATGATTTATTCGTTCTTTAAATCTTGTGTATTTTGTGAATCCATGTTTTTCCCTCCTATAATCATCTTTCCACATGGTATTTTTGATTTTTGGCTCTATTTATCGATTCAATTGATGGGATCTCACTCAGAGTCCTCTATAAATTAGGTTTTCCCCAAGCTTAAGTGTCTCCAACTCATGGATTCTTCATGGTAAACCCTTTTCCCCTCACTCTTGAGGGAGATAAATCTCATAGCCTACTCTTGATCAAATTTTTGCAACAAATCATTGCCTGTGTTAGCGTAGTGAATTCTGCTATGTCTCTTTTAACATTCTTGAGCTGGTCCAGTTAGGATTTTTAAATCCTACTTGTGTCGCTCAACTGCCTCCATCAGATTTAGCTTTTGTCTTAAGGAAAGTAGAGATCTCTCTCTTGCAAACACTGAGCTTAAATTATGTGTCTATTCTTATTATATATGATTTCACTCTTGAATATTTGATTTGCCAAATAAACTTTAATCTCGAATGTCTAATATGGCATGTTAGTGGTTTATAGTTTAATGTATTTGGTATGATATAACTTTATGATCATGAATGTTTTTATTTGTGTAGTCACCTATATGAATTAATTTCCCATTTGGCGAATAATCCAAGAAATGATAAATTGTTGAGCATGAGTAAAAAGTGTCAGTATAATTATTGTAATGATTTTGGGTTAGCAAATATATGAATCGGTGTTTTTATACTAGGCACATATCTTGTACATCTTATTTGGAAGTTAATCGTGCCATAAAATGATTTAATGTAAACG
The DNA here is from genome assembly GCA_039513925.1 of Platanthera zijinensis. NCBI lineage: Eukaryota > Viridiplantae > Streptophyta > Magnoliopsida > Asparagales > Orchidaceae > Platanthera > Platanthera zijinensis. The sequence continues at coordinate 38,875,874 of CM077078.1, read as the reverse complement.
AGTGTTTATTATCCTAAAATCAAAGCATGTCAAATCTACCCCTGTGATTTTCTTGAAAAAAACCTTCTGGTTAATGATAACCTGATCCCATGAACCCGCAAAGTTCAAACTCGTTTCTTAGTTTTCGATGTAATCAAATATTGTTTCTTATGTCTGTTTAGTTCTAAGAATTGAGTATATATTTTTTGTTAACTTGATTCCCCCTTCCATGTTTATGAACTCTGTTATTGTACATCTGAATCACTAAATTCGTAATATGTCTTGATATGTTATGAATTTACTAAATCATGAATCCTTAAAGTCATTAATGTTATAATCAATCATTGATAGGAAGTATTAAATTAATGTGACGCTTTGACTTTAGTTTTTGCTTGACTAGCAATGGAAACCAACAAATGGCCATAACAAGCACAATTACTTTGATAAGCCTTACATTTAGACTCCTATTAGAATCACGTGCATCAAATAAAAACATTTACACTTTTCACCGATTACAGCTAATGACATTACGTGATCGAATCTATGTTGTACTCCACAGTAGTCTAATAATTTAACTTATTTTCGTTTAACTCATTTACTGGCTTGTCTTATTAGTTTTGTTACATGAAAACTATTTCTCAAATATTTTTGTTTCTCCAAACTAGTTTTTGTACTTTACTTGCTCACCTATTTATTTCAATGTTTTGAGGCATTTTCTTCTTATTTTTGAATTGCCTTAGCGTTCGTGACAGCACAGCCAGGTCCTCGAGCCCAATTTGTATTAAGTTCTAGGTTTTGTGTTTACGCTTCATTTCCTTTTCTGTCAGTCATTTCTTTTATGTAATAATAATGATCAGTAATTCATGAACAACTATTAGGCTATATTAAATGCACTCAAAGTTAATATTGTTTGTATGTTTATTCATTTGAACCTATCATTGTATTAAAATTTTATCATAAGTTTTAAAAAAATGCATGTGCACCTGTTTCAAACTACCATTTTTTAAAGATTCCCCATAAAAACAACTATTTTCCTCAAATTAATTATTTTAAATCTAATTATTAGTATCTCAGCTTTCGCCTAACAGACATGGATTTTCTTTCCGCCTATGTTTGTGGCATCACAACTCGCCATATTCCGCACTCTGACTTTTTCTGAGATGGGTCGTCACATATGTGAAAGGATGCTCTAGAGTCAAGCAACCAGTTGGAGGTGGAGATTCCTATAGGGGAGGATGCAGCAAAGTGAGAGATAGAGGTAGAAGTTGGGACAGTGAAAATTACTGGAAGAACCGCTGGGCAATTAGCTGCGCAAGCTCAGATACCAAGAGAGACTCCATAGGAGCCGAAAAGTGAGCGGAAGAAACTCCAAGAGCACGCTGCTGACCAGACTACCGAGCCCTCTGAAACTTGCGACACTCATATTAGATGTATCCAAGACACTGATAATAGTGTTAGCAGACCGGCTGGAGATGAGGAGCACCAAACTGAGCAGTAGAGGGCGCAGGAGGAAGTGTCCCCGTATCAATCACCAAGGACTTCTAGAGGAAGGCGAAAAAGGAGTGTGGTGAGACCATTGAATCAAAATGGAGGATGGAAGAATCTGCCGGACTACAAGAGCAGCGAACGGGCTCAAAGAGACGAGCGGGAACAGCGGGGAATGATCGGGATCAATCAGACAAGAGAAGAGCGGGATCGATCTAGAGAGAGGAGCACGACAGCTACAGGGCTGCTTCGATCGGGATCATTGTGTGCGGAAACATCAGCAGAAGGATCAACCAACATCAAAATAGTAGAATCCAACGGGAAATGGCGGTCAAAATTTGAAGTGGAGTCGTCGACTTAGATCAGGCATAGATCGGGGTATTCCTGCGTTAGAAAAGTGGAAGTTGGGGGTGGCGACTGCCGAAGGGCGTGCTTCGTCGATCGGTGCTTGCGGCTCTGGTTACGATCTGATGGACTAGGCAAGTAGTTTAATGTCGAATGCAGTAATAAGCGATTTGAATGGAGGAACCAATAATAATCGGAAGCAGCTGCTAGGAGATAGACAACGATTGAACGTCAGAGGTAAAGGATCGACGTAAGACAACGGAAGCAAGAGTACGGCTAAAGTTTTAGCTCTAATACAATGATAGATGTATATTAACACTTGAACAAATGAAATACATATACATGTACAAGGGTGGAATACATATACATGTACAAGGGAGGGTGATCATAACAACCATGATGTCTCTAACCTAACACTATCACTCATAAAGTACACCATATCTAACACCCCGCCCCACAAACTCATAGGGGATCGTACAATGAGGGTTTGGATAGTAGATATGCATGTTGGGTCCTCTTCTACAGCTTTGTCATCAAGTATGAGATTTGTTGCTCTGAAGGGATAAAGGAAGGAGCAGGAGTGCCACGACCATAGTGCTCATGCAGGAAGAAGCATCCACCTCAATATGCTTAGAAAGAGAATGCTTCACGGGGTTTAGAGTAATCTGAATGACACGGGTGCTATCATAGTAGAGGGGATCAAGTGAGATCTGGAGAAGAGACATCAAGATCTTCAAGAAGCAAAAGGAGCCAAATAATATTCTCAGTGGTATTAGCCATGGCTCGAAGCTCAGCCTCAATGCCGGAATGAGAAACACCAGTCTGTTTCTTGGACTTCCACGTAATAAGTGAAGAACCCAAGAATAGACAGAAACTAGTGATAGAGCGATGGTCAACAGGATTACTAGCCTAGGTGGAGTCAGAGTAAGCAAGTAGCTATAGAGAACTATTATTGGAGATAGTGTGGGAGTCGCAGCAGATGACCATAATGCACAGAGGTGGGCGCACTAACAAACTGGCTTAACATATGAACAACACTAGCTATATCAACCCGAGTAATGGTGAGATAGACGAAACTCTCCATGAGGTGTTAGTATCAAGTAGGATCAGAGAATGGAATCCCATCGTCCGAATGTAGTTGAAGGTGGAGCTCTAGAGGGGTGTCCACTGTGTGACAGTCAGAGAGAGCATCCCGAACAAGTAGATATATTCTACAACACTGTTGAAAAAGCTGAAACCCGCGATCTTTAGAGCTGACCTTAAGACCCAAGAAGTAGCTTAGTTGTCCAAGGTCAATCATCTGAAGCTAATGCTGAAGGTGATGTTTGACGAAGACCACATAAGAAGGATCATCACCAGTAATAATCATATCATCCACGTAGAGTAATAAAGGGGTCCGACTACGAGAGGAGGAGTGAACGAATAGAGCTAGATAATATGGACAAGGCTGGAAACCGACGGCTGTATTGGTTGAACTGAAACGTGCAAACCATGCGCGGGGAGCCTGCTTGAGCCCATAAAGAGCTCTTCTTAAGCGGCAAATAAGGACTAAAGGAGAGGATAGATCTGGAGGAGCAAGAAAGTATACCTCTTGCTGAAGATCACCTTGAAGAAAAGCATTCTTCACGTCGAGCTGTGATAGGGACCTGTGGCAAACAACTGAAATAACAATAAGAATCTGGACTATAGTCATGTGAGCAACTAGAGCAAAAGTCACATCATAAGGTCTCCCCTGCTCCTGCTGAAAATCACGAGCAACTAGACGAGCCTTGTACCTCACCACAGAATAATCAGAGTGAGTCTTGAATTTAAAGACCCACTTGCAATTAATAGGAACAACACAAAGTGGAAAAAGAACAAGCTCCCATGTATGAGTGTGCTCAAGCGCCTCCAACTCAGCCGATAAAATAACTTGACACTCGAGTATCTGGACATCCTCACAGTAGGAAGTCGGCTCTGAGTACTGCAGGTAGTGGCAGGAAGGGCAGGTAGGTCCAGCAGTAGGGTAGCAAGGCTAAGGGGATTGGGAGGACACCTCTCACGAGGTGGGTTGCGACACACAGGAGGATATCTATAGATTACTTGCTGGAGGAGGTCGACACTGAGTCTGGGGGCACTAGAGGCGAGGAGATAACGGGAGGATGACGAGAATAGTGATATGGAAGAATATATTTTTTTAAAAAAAAATACATAGTTTTTGAAACCGTGGCATATAGTTTTTTAAAAATTATCGATCGTACCATTAGCCATGGTTTCAAATCATAGCTAATTGTTAGTTTATTTATCATTGCCGAAATTTGTGGCTAATAGTATGTCCATTATAAATTTATTGAGAAGTTTTTACTAGGGACTGAAACCGTGGCAAAGGTGAAGGCATAATAGCCATGACAATATTTTGTAATATTGAATCCAAAAAATATGACAATCACCAAGTAATCCCCTTTCCAGACTCCCGACATATACCCATTGTAGTATTTGCTGATGAAGTTGGCACTATTATTACCTATTGCAATTCCAAGTATAGAAAGAGCTTTCTTTGTGATAAGATTATCATAACATCATTATGCATTCAAATAGGTGATGATTGGAAGAATGCTTGTCTAGTAACATATATCAAAAAAGATGTCTTCTCTACTATCGAGAATAAAGTTATCATGAAATGTTTCCAGAGCATGAAACATTGAAGAAAAGTATTGTAATTTTATTTTGTTAATTAAAAATGTCCTATTTTAGAAAGTTTTTTTAACTAATTTGTAGTTATTTTTTATCGTATGCACCAAAAATTTCGTTGTTATTTCATTTAACGCCCCCACTAAAAAATCTCGCTGGGTTCGCCTATGATGACAGTGTTGGCCAACCTGATTTACGAAATTCTCCTAAGTGCTTATGATGGGATTTGATGAATTTTTTGATGTGGGTTGTTATGAGATTTTTTGATTTTGCAGGGGTTTTGATTTTTGTAATGTATGTCTTAGGCGATGATGGATATTTAATTTCTATTGAAAATTTTGAGTGTTTTGGTTATGCAATAATTAGTTTATTCATCACTTGTTCTTGTGAAATCTTTTAGTTGGGTTTTGCAGGGGTATTTTGGACTTTTCCCCATATATGCAGCCCTATATTTTTCTGCATAAAGTGCAAAAATTGTGTAATACATATTTATGTTCATTATTGTTCTCATTTTTTTATTTGTTGTTGCATTTACTACTATTACTATTATTACTGCAGGCTCTGTACATGATCTTCCCTTGTGTAGTGTGTAGTTGCGCAATACCAACTTCACCAGAAGAATGATCAAACATTATTGTCCCACTAGAACTCTGTACACGATAACTACTCACTTGTATATATAAATAAATAAATATCTATATCTATATCATATATATAGAAGTATCGCCGACCGTTGTGATTTCACGGTGTAGTACAAAAAATTTTCGTTGTTATTTTTTTGAACGCCCCACTGAAAAATTCCGCTGGGTTCACCTATGATGACAGTGTTGTCATCACAACCATAACTAGTTGCCCTACTCACAAGAATTACTACTGAATATAATACTATGACATGAATATTCCATTTTATATCTAATTGTTTTAATGTTAATGGTAATCATTTTGCTTAATATTTTTGCGTATGAAATTGTATCTTTTTTGTTGTTGTCCTTCCTACTCTTAAATAATCGTTGGCATTAACTGTAGCATAAGTTATGGATCAAGACCAGCCAGCCTTGCCCCTAGTTCTGGTGTTGGTAATTTACTCAAATGGTAAAAAACATTTAAATATTTGTATAAGCTACTAGCTACTGCAATGCATTTCTCTCTAAGGGTGCTGATATATAAGTATGTAACATACACTCTGTAATTGAGAATTTGATAGATGCTATTATGATATTGAAGATTATTTTTTGAGGGATTTTGTATTCTAGTGGACTCCAATAATATTTGAAATAGCAAGGTTTTCATATTGTGGGATATTTTTGTACTATTTGTATTGAAAATTCTGGAGATCAGTGATGTTTTTGACTAAACTCATTGGGGCAAATAAGCCGCACCAAACAAAGTCATAGTCTTCCTCTCTTGTTTCCTTCATCATGCTTCTTGATCTCCCTCTTCGCCTGCCAAATTCATTGAACCTAGCTCTTCATGCCTATGTGGTAGTCATTTATATATTCCTGACAAGAGAGTGTACGAAAGATTTTTAAACAAAAATGTTTCTTCATTGTACAAAATTTTAATTAACAAGTGCTATTAGGAAAATGAAGAGACATGAGAAAATTGAGAGCTAAGTCCTCTTCCTCCAGCTTCACCTCGACATTGAGCCGATTGTTAATGATCTTGTTGAAGGCATTTAGATGCTCCAACATTGATATGATATATTCATGCCAAATTCAAAAGATTATTGGATTTGTTCTTCATCATAATCATATACAATTTCTCGAGTCATAATCACAATCTGCTAATAGTTTCACTTGAAGAAATTATCCATTATGTCATCCCCTAAACGAAGCTGAATAATGCTAATGGCATTCATGTCAAGCACATCACATTCATCACCCATTATTTTATCCGACTTGCTTTTTTTTCCCAGGCAGTGCCTTTATAAGACACCGATGAATCAAAAATCCACTCACCCTATTTTACCATAGCACAAAATTTCAGTTTCCACTTAATTTTAAATTTCCATTTTCATATTTGTTCTAATATGAGATGTTTGGGAGCGTGAACCAAAGGATCCTAAACTTCACCAGATACACTAGTGATCAAACTCGTATTTAATTTTGAAGCTTATGCATTTCAATGAAAGCCAATCACTTGACATTTATAAGCCAATAATGTACCTATCCAACACTCCTATGTGCCTTAACAAATGATTCAGAGAAAGTTTGGCATTATTTAGTGCTATAAGTTGCTAGAAAAGAAAGATTAAGGATTTATAAGCTTTTTTCCTTTGACAGTATTTTTCTGAAGAACTAATCTTCCTTGTAGGAGAATTGTAATGTCTGAAATGCACTTGTTGTGTGTTTGATGTGCATCAGGCGCACATTTTCTCTTCCAGCATGTGAGATGAGCAATAGAAAATGGTAGAAACTCTCTAGTGTTTGTTTGTTTTTCATCCTTTACCCAATTAAAAGTATTTAATTTGTTTGTACATCTCTTTGTGATCATTTTTTTGTTGTTGTTTTACCATTGCTAGACATTGTTGTTGCTTTTGTATTCTCTGGAGATCAAAATTTTGTGAGAAGAGTTCATCCTTTAACTAAGCTAATTATCTGGCCTCACCTCCACATGTGGTAGCATATGCTCTTGCTGCACAATAAGATTTAACTATAGCTCTTTTGCACCAAATCCCATTAACCCATGATAAAATGTTGGTATTTTGTGCCTCAATATGTTACTGAATTTCATAAAGGGTAGCCTGAAGCACAAAGGCTTTCCCACATAGTGAGGGTCCGGGGAAGGGTCCCACCACAAGGGTCAAATGTAGGCAAAGTACACCATGCATTTTTGCAATAATTTGATAGTTTTCTAATAATATACTAATAACGATCCAATCCCATTTCCATCAGCCACATCATGATCGGTTCAAAATCATTCAATCTGGCCTTATCCCGAGCCAAGTTTCTTTAAAGGATACCATGATGCAATCTTTATTTGAATAATGTATGATCCATTAACTTTGTTACAAGCTTTATTCTGTTGATCCTATTTAAATTTTTTTGAATCTCCTAATAAGACAAATTCTTGGTCCAACATACAACGTGCAAGCACAAAAACATATATTATAAGCATGTAGATATTGGTTTTACCTCATGTCAATTGGATCCTTAGTTGGCTTAATTCAAATTCAGGTGATCATGGTTCGTTAGTATGCATGATCTTGATCCAAGACAGAAGTCCTTTTAAACACCCAACAATCTTTGAACTTTGAGCTAAACTCACATTCTTGAATAGCATATAATACATCACACATGTAAACATGAATCAACACAAGTGTCCACGAGCGGCTATTTCGCAACTACGATTCAAGTTAAAACCAAAAGATCAAATGACACTAGTCACCATATTCCAAAACTAAGATTCTAGAGCTTGTAGTGTAGCAAACAATGACATTGATCTCATCTCTTAATGTAAGCTTAGGAGGAGGCAATGGCAAACCCATCTCTCTTCCATTTCTATTTACTACAACAATATTTGCATTAGGCATGCCCCGTACAGTGAAATTAATGACATTCATTGTCATTTGAAGGCTTTTAAGGCTTGTTTTTTTGTTATGCATAGGTATGTTTGGGCCTTAATACCCCAAACCTAACATCGGAGGACCATCCATTGTCACTGCTTCCAAACATGCATTGACACTACCTCTGATTGCGCATACACCTTTATTCCTGTCATATAATACCTACACTAATATATATAATGAGAATGAAACCCTCTTTTATGGAGAATGGGCGTGCACTTAGCGTAGTCCCCAATGATCCCCACCATATTAGTGGGATCATGGGTTTGACCGCCGCGTGCGATCCGCACATACGATCGCAAGGGAACCCGCTTTTAGTGGCCGACCGAGGACGGCCAAGCCGCCGACCCCTCTCCCTCTTCTTCCCACCGACCAGCCGGCCTGAGCGTGCCCGGCCTCCGGCCAAGAAGGGGGCTACCCATTGTGGCCGTGCCTTTGCGGCAGTGCAGCGTGGCCCCTCACCGGCCGATCGGCCTGAGCGTGCCCGACCTCCGGCTAAGGAGGGGGTTGACCCTTACGGTCATGCATTTGTGGCCGTTTGATGCAGCCCCCTTCCAGATACACCTCTGGCCGACAAGGATGTCATATCTCCCGGCCTCCTCCTTGCGACCGCATGGAGCGGCCACCCCGACGGCCGTGCCCGACCATGTTTGGCCTATGGCCATGTTTGGTCTTCGGACGGCGACGAGGTCTCGCCTAGTGGTCGCGTCTTTGAGGATGCATGACATGGCTAACCTTCCTACCACGCCCAGCCTCCCAGCTGTACCTCTAGCTGGACGCGTTGGCTGGTTGCGCCCAGTGCGACCGGTTCCGCCTGCTCCGGCCGGCCGATCCTGTGGTCGGCCGACAGCTTACCGGCGGTAGGTAGACGACACTGGGGCAGGCCGCCTCCCTCATTGGTAGAGGCACTTATTACATCGATTGGGGTGATGAAATCCTTCTCCCCATCTGATTGGATTGCTGTAATCACGACTGTTCGTTCCCTGGAAAAACCACATGTGTAACTTCCAAGGATAGTGGGAGACATCATGGTCATGATGGTGTCCTGCATATAGCAGGAATTATACGCTCTAAATCCATGGTAAAAATATTAATTTGGGTGGTTACGGTGTGCGAATAGCCGCTTTACCACTGTAACCACTTCCAGGAGGCTATAAAATCCCCCCCAGGACTCCTCATTTCTCACATTTTTCGTTCCACAACTTTCTTCTTCCTCAAGCTATAGTTCTATCGGATTCCTCCTACGTGTCGCATTCAAGCCATCTCAAGACACCTTCAAGCCACCTCCTCTCCACCAAAATCCGTTCAAGTCCATGACGTACAACGAGAAGGAGATTCATACAACATCAAGCATCCCGTTCCTCCACAAGTCCCCAAAAAATAGTCTCGCCGGAATAGCCTGTTTCCCTCCACGAGTCAGCAACTCTCTCTCTCTCACCTCCAAAGTGTAACGAGCAGCAGCTTGTTGCCCTCGATTCTCTGCGAAAGTTGTAACCCAAAGAAAATATTGGAATTCGACTGGAACAGTCACTATCGCATAGTATTTTACCCAGTTGAGGGGTTTTTCCACGTAAAAAACATCGTATGCATAACTACGCTCTCTCATTGATTGTGTGTGTGCTCGAACTCTCTAGGAGCTAAGATGGTCCCGGTTATTCCAATTCGAATGGGGCGATGAGTTTGACCACAATAGTTTAATGTCGTGTGTGGGAACCGCGATTCCCAACATCCTCATAAGAGCAGTACCTATTACACCCTAGTTCCTGGACTTGACGCTCAGGGAGTTACCTTGCGGCGGTAAGTCGTTATCGCCCGGCGATAGCATGTCATTAAGTGCATTGAGTAGCAGGCATTGAGTGGAAGCGTTGAGTGGTAGGCGTTGAGTGCATCGAGTGCTAGCATGCGACGTTAGCTAGTTACCGCTTAGCGATAGCCTTCAGGCATTGAGTGGAGGAGTCGAGTGGCAAGCGTTGAGTGAGATACCACGTAGCGGTATTTCTACCGCTGATAGTAGCGATGCATTATTTTTCTAGACAGCTCGGGAAGTTAGCGCGGCGTGGTAGGTAGCTACTGCCCGGCGATAGCATGCGGGAGCAGATTTGTAACGGCTGAGTTTAGGCCATCCAATCCTTCTTGGTATGTAATCCTATGGCCCATGACACTCTGTCCAAGGGGCATAAGTAGGGCTGAAACACTCTTTCCCTTCATTTTCATCTCATTTGAGTGTTGAAGCTAGAGTTTTGGGGAGAGAGGGTTTGGAGGAAGGGGAAGAGCATCTTCCGCCTTTGACGAAGCTTTGAGGCTCTATTCATCGATCTGAGGCCAGATCCGTGAAAAGGAATTGAAGGCGCACATATTAATCCTTGCAAAGCAAGATCTTTATGTCTAGGAAGAGGAGTTATAAGGTAACGACACTTCTCCTCTCGGTATTTAGAATGCGTGCATGGCATCCATTTTTATTCTTGTTTTCTTTCAAGCTTTTAGGCACCAGATCTCTCAAATGAGAGGGATTCGGGTTGTCATGGTTCAAGAAGAGCCACCGGGTCAATTGTGTCCATCCCTGACATGAGATTGCATTAAAAACCCTTCTCCGCTAGTGGATTAGGTATTATGGGTGAAGTCGTAGTCGCGACCGTTAGTCCGACTCAGTGATGTTGCATAATAAACCTTAAGGATTGTGCTAGAAATCCGTTTGCAGCAAGATGTCATGTGTGATGTTTGTCCTCCCTTATTTTTGTGCGATAACGAATGGTGGATTAGGGAGATAAAGGCAATGGTTATTGATTGATGTGTGAAGGCGTGGTCTGTCTCTGTGGTCGACTGGCTAGTCCGTGACATGCAAGTCTTGTGTGGAGAGTGTCCCGGTGAGATAAGTCCCCTTATGTGAAACTGACGAGAATGCCATGCTTTGGACAAGCCCGGGCAATGAATCCCACGAGCGGGTGGGGTCAAGTAAGGGTTCTTAGCATCGGTTTGTTGTTTGTGAGACGGACTCCCTCAGGAAGTACCCGTGTGTTTACGGCTTGAACGTCGTTGGGGAAATTGGAAGTACCCATTTGCCAAATTATGATGATGTGTTAGATTCATGCGCTATAGGGTGCCTTGGGTAAAACCCAAGATTGCATACATGCTGCATTATAGGCCCCTTTATATTACCTGTTGAACATAGAAACGTGTTTGTTATATGAGACATCCAAACCTCCTTCATTGCTTTTTATGTTATTGTACTTTTGTATATGAAGTGCTGACCTGTAGGGTGATTGAGTACCTCGGGGATCCAATCCTTTCTTGCGGAAAGCTTTATCCGGAAAGTTGGGGTCGAGCCTTTTTCGGCGAACGCAGAGCTTAGGGTGCACATGCCCAATGGGTCTTTCATGACCACCGGGACGAAAGGGGGCATTAGATGATTTTTAGACGGAGTTGACTTCATGTTGGTGGCAACGGTCCTACCATTAGACGAGTTAGATGTAATCTTGGGGATGGACTGGCTTACTAAGCAGTGGGCTAGCATTGACTATCTGTCAAAGGTGGTGACCCTGAGGAGCAAAGGAATGGCAGAAGTCAAGTTTGAGGGCCTCAGTGGAGTGGCCTTCTCCCTGATTTCGGTCATGCAATTGGTGCAGGCAATTAACCAAGGAGGAGTAGATTTCATAGCGTTATTAGAAGTTTAACTTTCCAAGCTATCAATTAGAGATGTGCCGGTGGTGGCAGAATTCGAGGATGTGTTTCCTAAGGAGTTTCCTGGAGCACCTCCTCAGTGGGAGATCGATTTCTTGATTGAGTTAGTGCCAGAAGCTAGGCCAATGCCACATCCTCCTTTTAGGATGGCACCGAAGGAGTTGGCCGAGCTCAAAGTATAGTTGCAGGAACTATTGGAGTCAGGGTATATCAGACTTAGCTCATCTCCTTGGAGTGCGCCAGTGTTATTTGTGAAGAAGAAATATGGTAGTTTGCGGTTGTGCATAGACTACCGTGAATTGAATAAACTGACCGTCAAGAATAAGTATCTGATTCAATGGATAGATGACCTGTTTGACCAGTTGGTGGGGTCAATGGTGTACTCTAAGTTGGACTTGAAGTCAGGAGACTATCAGTTGCGGATTCGAGATGAGGACATACCCAAGACAGCTTTTGGTATGAGGTATGACCACTTTGAGTTCTCAGTGATGCCATTCGGGTTGACGCATGCGCCATCGATATTAATGGATTTGATGAACCGAGTGTTTCGGGAGTACTTAGACTCATTTGTGGTGGTTTTCATCGACGAATTTTTTGTATACTCCATATCATAGGCGGAGCATGAGGCTCATTTGAGAATAGTCTTGCAGACGTTGAGAGAGAACCAGATTTATGCAAAGTTCTTGAAGTGCGAGTTCTTGTTGGAGAAGGTGGCATTTTTAGGCCATGTGATTAGTGGTGATGGAATGACGGTGGATCCAGCGAAAGTTAAGGCCATCAGTGTACAACCCCGTATCCGTCGAGTGGGTCCGCGGAAGCCAGATCGCCTCACGGCCGAGCAGGGTCCACCGCCGAGCTCGAGCTCGGAGTTCGCGGAGCTGAGCTCCGACACGCCCGTCATCCGCCAGCAGGAACTTTAGGGGTAGCTCGCCAGGACCCAAGGCGAGGCGCGCCAGGCGGGCGGTGCTGAGAGAGGCGAGCTCACTCAACGCCTTCTCCCAAGGCACTGAGAGCGGCGAGCGCATTCAGCGACTTCCCCCAAGGCGAGGCGCGCCAGGCGGGCGGCGCTGAGAGAGGCGAGCTCACTCAACGCCTTCTCTCGCGGCTCTGAGAGAGGCGAGCTCACTCAACGCCTTCTCTCGCGGCTCTGAGAGAGGCGAGCTCACTAAACGCCTTCTCCCAAGGCGCTGAGAGCGGCGAGCTCATTCAACGCCTTCTCCCAAGGCGAGGCGCGCCAGGAGGGCGGCACTGAGAGAGGAGAGCTCACTCAACGCCTCCTCTCGCGGCTCTGAGAGAGGCGAGCTCACTCAACGCCTTCTCCCAAGGCGAGGCGCGCCAGGCGGGCGGCGCTGAGAGAGGCGAGCTCACTCAACGCCTTCTCTCGCGGCTCTGAGAGAGGCGAGCTCACTCAACGCCTTCTCCCAAGGCGCTGAGAGAGGCGAGCTCACTCAACGCCTTCTCTCGCGGCGCTGAGATTTGCGAGCTCACTCAACGACTTCTCCCGCAGCGCCCAGGGAGGCGAGCTCACTCTCCGCTTTTCACCTCGGCATGGGGTGGAGCTTTCTCGCTCCTGTATTCGCTACCCTTGCCTAACGGGCGATTACCTCAGGACCTGCTCGCCCTTCAGCTGTGGTGTATTCTTACCATCTTGCCCTTTTTGGACTGCCAATAGTCCTCGAAAGCAGTGAAGTCTGGTTATTTGCAGACCGTTTTCAGTTCTCTATAAATAGGACCCAAGGGGTACCTCAGAAAGGCAGGTCTATCAATTCGGAGGTCTCCTAGCGCCTTCTGAGGTACCTTAGCCCGGCAATAAGCTAAGGAGGGGAAGCGCTCTAAGATCTTTCGGGTGTGTGGTGGGACCTCCGCACCGGGCCCTTGGTCTAGTCCTTTGTCCTTCACTTTCTTGTCGTTTTCTTGCAGGAGCAGAGTAGGTGCGCGACCACCCCTTTCCCCAAGGGTCGAACTCCACAGAGACCGATTTTTCGGTTTCAACATTTTGGTGCGGTAAGCGTGGAGTGTGGTCAGCAGAGAAAATCTTCTGCAGGTTCGATGGCCGGAGAAGAAGGACAAGGATCAGGCAGGAGCAACTCGCCACCTCCTCCCCCACCCCCAGCATCGGGTGTGCCAGCAGAGCTCAGGGAGGAGATCCTCGGGATCGTCAGGACAGCGCTCGGCATGCGAGCCGAAAGCGCGACGCCAGCAGTCCCAGTGGTCGCCGCCCCCGCACTCGGCGACGACGCGCCGCTCAGGCGACCAGGGAAGGAGCCCGCCGAGAGAGGCGAGCGCGAGTTCCAGGGGCGAGTCCTATTCCCCGGCTCGGCTACCGAGTATCACTTCGGCAAGACCGCAGGGAAGGAGTTCCCGTCTCGCCCGGCTGAGGGAGGAAGCCCCTTTAGCGAGTTCGTCTCTTCATCCCCAGTTCCAGAGGGGTTCCGTGAGCCGGAGATGTCCTATTACTCCGGAAGAGGGGACCTAGTCCACCACATCCAGTGGTTTGAGGATATAATCTCTATCCGGTAGATGTCGGATGGCTTTAAGTGCCGACTCTTCGCCATCACCCTCAGGGAGAAGGCGAGAGAGTGGTTTCATCAACTCCCGACCGGGTCCGTCTACTGCTTCGAGGACCTGCGACGGGGGTTCTTGTTGAGATTCACCACTTCTAAGAAGAGAAAGAAGGAGGCGGAGTCTTTGTTCCGCATCAAGCAAAGGGTGGGAGAGACCCTGGGGAGCTATCTGGACAGATTCCAGGAAGAACTGTCCCAAGTGCAGGAGATGCCGGGGAACACCATGATGGTGGCCTTCACCTTAGGTCTCCAGTCCGGATTCTTCGCGATGGAACTCAAGAGATCACCTCCGGTATCTTTTGAGGCGCTTCTGGAGAGGGCAGCCAGGGAGGCTGATATGGAGGCAGCACACCCGGAGTTTTCGCGGAGGTTGGCCAAGTGGGCTGTGGAGGAGGAAAGGCCAAGGGGTGGTCGAACTGAGGAGGAGAGGAGGGCTGAACCCCGGCAGAGGGAGCAGCCACAGCAACAGCCACAACCCAGGTGGGGGCGTCCGGAGCAGACCCACTGTTTGGGGTGGAGGTCGGAGTGGCAAGATACGGCACCCCAGAGAGGGTATCAGGGAGGGGATAACCGCCAGGGGGGCCGGGGGCAATTCAACCCCCAGGAAGGCAGGCAGGGCCAGAGACCCCCTCTCCCAGACCAGGAGGAGGCGATGGCGATTGCCATGAGGGGGAGGAGGAGAGGACAGTGGAGAAGAAGGAGGGAGGTCAGGGTCGACCTGCCCTATTGCGATTTCCATCAAGAGGAAGGGCACCTCACCTCCGCGTGCCCGGAGTTCCTCGAGATGAGGGGAAACAGGGAGCAACAGCAACAGAACCAACCGGAAGTGAGGATAGAGGAGATCCGGCCTCGGATGGAGGAGGATCGGTGTGAAGATCGGGTTGATTTGGGCACCCGAGGAAGGATCGGAGCAATCCACGGAGGGGCTGGGGTCAAAGCTTCCCGCAAGTCAAGCCTTCACATTATGTACCGAAGGAGCGTTGGCTCCACGTCCCAGTCCCCGCCCCCGGATGAGAAAATCACCTTCTCTAGGGAGGATATGCCAGGTCACGAGGACCCTTTTTGCGACGCGCTGGTCATCCAGACAGCCATCGAGGATTTTACCGTCGCTCGGATCCTAGTCGACAACGGGAGCTCAGTCAACGTCATCTTCAAGAAGGCGTTCGACGCAATGAAGGTAGAGGCTAGAAGGGTGTTGGCCTCAGACGGGTCCCTGTTCGGCTTCTCGGGAGAGAGAAAAGAAGTCGAGGGAGGAGTGGGACTCAATTTCACTTTGGGGGGGCAGTCACGTAACTGCAAGTTCATCATCGTAGACGCCCCCAGCAGCTACAGCGCCATCTTCGGAAGACCCCTCATCAGCACCTTCCGCTGCGTCCCCTCGTCATTCCACCAGTGCCTAAAGTTCAACGTCGAGGGGGTCCAGATCCGGGTCCGAGGAGACCCTAAGGAGGCAAGGGAGTGCTACGTTTCGGCTGTAAACTCCATCTCCTAGCTAGAAGGGGCCTAGGAGATGAAGCGGAAGTTGGAGGAACTGGAGCGAGAAGCTGGAGTGGAAGAGATGGAGGAGGAAGGGCGCCATGTCCAGGCAGAGGTCGTGGGAGGGTCCCGAGAGCCAGCCGAGGCAATGGCCGTGGAGGAAGTTGAGGAAGAGATCCTCGCTCCCGAAGGGGGAGGTACAGAGGAATGGGGGGAGCAGTCCCGCCTGGAGGCACCAGAGGAAGTGGTGGAGATAGAGGTTCTCACTGTCGGAGGACGGGTGGAGAAGGTCCGTATTAGCGAAGGACTGACCTCGGAGGCTCGGGGCAGGATGCTGGAATGCATCCAGAAGAATGTGGACATCTTCGCCTGGAGCGCCGCAGAGATGCCAGGGGTTGACCCCAACGTGGCCTGCCATCGCCTCAACCTGTACCCGGAGGCTCGCCCCATCCAGCAAAAGAAGAGGTCCATTGCGGATAAGCTCGCCGAGCCCATCCGGGAGGAAGTCGCTAAGCTCCTCGAAGCTGGTTTTGTATCCGAAATCCAATACCCCGGCTGGGTCTCCAACGTCGTAATTGTTAAAAAAAGGAGACGGTCGGTGGAGGATGTGTATTGATTTTTCTCTTCTTAATAAATCATGCCCGAAAGATTGTTATCCCTTGCCTCGGATCGACGCGCTGGTTGACTCAGCCGTCGATTTTCCTGTAATGAGTTTTCTGGATGCTTTTTCAGGTTATCACCAAATTAGAATGCACCCCCCCCCCCGATGTCAAAGATGTCTCATTCATCACAGGGGATGGATGCTACTTCTATAAAATGATGCCCTTCGGGCTAAAAAATGCGGGAGCAACCTACCAAAAAATGATGGACAGGGTCTTCCGAGAGCAGAAGGGGAGAAACCTGGAGGTGTACGTAGACGATCTCATGATCAAAAGTTTGGATGTCGATTCCCACCTCCGGGACTTGGAAGAGACTTTCGCCACCCTCCGCAAATACAGGATGAGATTAAACCCCTTGAAGTGTATCTTCGGGGCAAGCCGGGGAAAGTTCCTGGGGCATCTCCTCACCCCTGTTGGTGTGGAACCTAATCCGGATAAGGTAAGGGCGATCGTGGAACTGAGGTCACCACAAAATGCTAAGGAGGTACAGCGGCTGACAGGGAAGTTGGCAGGGTTGAGCAGGTTCCTCTCCCGGGCTGGCGAGAGGTGCTCCTCGTTTTTCAAAATCTTGAGAGGAGGTCGGAAGTTTGAATGGACCTCAGAGTGTGAGGAGGCATTCCAGGCCTTAAAGAAACAGTTAACCCAGGCCCCCCTGCTCCAGGGGCCCAAAGGGGGGGAGGACCTATTTTTGTATCTGGGAGTCGGGGCAGAAGCCTTGAGCTCGGTGTTGGTCCGGGAAGAAGGGAAGAAGCAACTCTCCATTTATTATGTGAGTCGGGTATTGAGAAAGGCTGAGCTTCAGTATCCTATCCTGGAGAAGCTGGCCTTCGCCCTGATCATTCCGGCCCGGAGGCTCCGGCCCTATTTCCAGGCACACTCGATCCGAGTGGTGACCGACCACCCCCTCCGTAATATCTTCGAGGGGGTAGAGCATTCAGGCAGGTTGGCCAAATGGTCGGTGGAACTGAGCGAGTTCGACATCTCTTTTGTCCCCCGCCTCTCGATCAAAGCCCAGGCTATGGCTGATTTCCTAGCAGATTACGTAATCGAGGTGGCGGAGGAGCAACTCACTCGCCCAGTCCCTTGGAAAGTCATGGTGGACTGTGCCTCGGGGAGACATTCTTTAGGGATTGGAGTCATCTTGGAAAGCCCTCAAGGGACAAGGATCGAGCAAACCGTGATAATACATTTCCCTATCACCAATAACCAGGCCGAATACGAAGCTGTAATCGCAGGTCTGCGCTTGGCAAGGGAGTTGGAGGTGCATGACGTGGAGGTCCTCACTGACTCCATGATAGTGGCATCTCAGATCAATGGGGAGTTTGAGGCCAGGGAGCCCACCCTACAGCTCTATCTGACAAAGGTGAAAGGAGTTATCGGAACCTTCCAAACCTTCTCCATCAAACACGTGCCTCGAGAAGAAAATGAGCAGGTGGACCGGCTAGCAAAATACGGCCCCCGAGTGGGGGGCACCATCACAGATCTCTTTCAACCTTCCATCAAAGAGGGGGAACTAATGGAGGTGGAGCAGTACCCCTCATGGATGGACCCTTTCGTCACCTTTCTGTCCACAGGAGAGTACCCGAAGGGGATGGACCGAAGAGGGCTCAAACACAAGGCAGCATACTATCTCCTGCGCGAGGTGCAGCTATACCGCAAGACCCTCTCGGGGATGTTGGCTCGTTGCGTGGCCGAGCGAGAGGTGCACCGAATTTTGGAAGAGGTCCATTCCGGCGAATGTGGAAGTCATTCGGGAAGTCGGACCCTGGAAGGGAGAGTCATCAGGCAGGGGGTACTTCTGGCCCACCCTCGGTCAGGATACAGTCGAATTCACAAAGAAATGTCATAAGTGCCAGCTCTACGCCCCGCTCCAGCTACAGCCGGCTCAGGGACTAAGAAGCATCATGGCACCCTGGCCCTTCGCCATATGGGGAATGGATTTTGTAGGACCTTTTCCTCAGGCTAGTGGGCAAAGAAGGTTTCTTCTGGTCATGATCGATTATTTTTCTAAATGGATGGAGGTGAAGGCCCTAGCCAAGGTAACCTCTCAGGTGGTCAGGAATTTTGTTTGGGGGGAGATCATCTGCAGGCACGGGCTACCACAGGCTATCGTCACGGATAACGGACCTCAGTTCGCCAGCACGGAATTTGTACGCTTCTGTGAACAGCTGGGAATTGACCTTCGGTTCGCCTCGGTCCACCATCCCAGGAGCAACGGGCAGGTGGAGGCGGCCAAAAAAATAATAGTGAACCTCTTAAAAAATAAAGTGGAAAATCTGAGGGGGAGTTGGGTGGAACAACTCCCTTCAATCCTCTGGGCCTTGAGAACCACTCCCAATACGGCCACGGGAGAGACACCTTTTAAACTCTCTCACGGCTGTGAAGCTGTCCTACCCATCGAGTTCGAGGTCCAGACACCCCGGGTCGCCGAGGTGGGGGGTGGAAGGGAAGAGTGGAGATCAGAAAATGAGGAGGAGCTCTGACTCTCCCTTGATATGGTGGAGGAGCTGCGTGACTTGTCCACCATTAGACAGGAGGAGGCCAAGCGAAGGATGGCGAAGTACTTCGACAAGCACATCCGTGTCAAGCAGTTCGCGGAAGGAGATCTTGTCCTGAAGAAAGTGGACGCGGCAGGGAGATCGGCCGCTGTGGGAAAACTCCATCCCAATTGGGAGGGACCTTACATTGTACGGCATGTCTTGAAAACAGGGGGTATCGCCTCCAGGATATAAAAGGAGACACCCTCAGCCACACTTGGAGTGGCGATGATCTGAAACGTTTTTATCCTTGAAAATGTTGTAGGTACTCTTGTTTCATGAAGAAAAATAAAAATCTCATTATCATGTCCTGTACTTTTGCAAAACTACGATGGCAGAAGGGCTCGCAAATGTTTCTAAGTCTTCTCGTTCTGGGGTTAGGTCTCGTCACTCCCCGGCCAGGCTCCCACCCAGTTGGCACGGCTGAGTTCCGATGGACATCGCTATGACCCTAGGGCTGAGCCCGGAGGATGTTCAACACCCTCCCTCAGGCTCTCACCTAGCTGATTGGCCCGGTGGTAGCACCCGGGAAAGGCAAATGTTTCTAAGTCTTCTTGTTCTGGGGTTAGGTCTCGTCACTCCTCGGCCAGGCTCCTACCTAGTTGGCACGGCTGAGTTTCGATGGACATCGCTATGACCCTGGGGCTGAGCCCGGAGGATGTTCAACACCCGCCCTTAGGCTCTCACCTAGCTGATTGGCCCGGTGGTAGCACCCGGGAAAGGCAAATGTTTCTAAGTCTTCTCGTTCTGGGGTTAGGTCTCGTCACTCCCCGGACAGGCTCCCACCCAGTTGGCACGACTGAGTTTCGATGGACATCGCTATGACCCTGGGGCTGAGCCCGGAGGATGTTCAACACCCGCCCTCAGGCTCTCACCTAGCTGATTGGCCCGGTGGTAGCACCCGGGAAAGGCAAATGTTTCTAAGTCTTCTCGTTCTGGGGTTAGGTCTCGTCACTCCCCGGCCAGGCTCCCACCCAGTTGGCACAGCTAAGTTTCGATGGACATCGCTATGACCCTGGGGCTGAGCCCGGAGGATGTTCAACACCCGCCCTCAGGCTCTCACCTAGCTGATTGGCCCGGTGGTAGCACCCGGGAAAGGCAAATGTTTCTAATTCTTCTCATTCTGGGGTTAGGTCTCGTCACTCCCCGGCCAGGCTCCCACCCAGTTGGCACGGCTGAGTTTCGATGGACATCGCTATGACCCTGGGGCTGAGCCCGGAGGATGTTCAACACCCGCCCTCAGGCTCTCACCTAGCTGATTGGCCCGGTGGTAGCACCCGGGAAAGGCAAATGTTTCTAAGTCTTCTCGTTCTGGGGTTAGGTCTCGTCACTCACCGGCCAGGCTCCCACCCAGTTGGCACGACTGAGTTTCGATGGACATCGCTATGACCCTGGGGCTGAGCCTGGAGGATGTTCAACACCCGCCCTCAGGCTCTCACCTAGCTGATTGGCCCGGTGGTAGCACCCGGGAAAGGCAAATGTTTCTAAGTCTTCTCGTTCTGGAGTTAGGTCTCATCACTCCCCAGCCAGGCTCCCACCCAGTCGGCACGGCTGAGTTTCGATGGATATCGCTATTACCCTGGGGCTGAGCCCGGAGGATGTTCAACACCCGCCCTCAGGCTCTCACCTAGCTGATTGGCCCGGTGGTAGCACCCGGGAGAGGCAAATGTTTCTAAGTCTTCTCGTTCTGGGGTTAGGTCTCGTCACTCCCCGGCCAAGCTCCCACCCAGTTGGTACGGCTGAGTTTCGATGGACATCGCTATGACCCTGGGGCTGAGCCCGGAGGATGTTCAACACCCGCCCTCAGGCTCTCACCTAGCTGATTGGCCCGGTGGTAGCACCCGGGAAAGGCAAATGTTCCTAAGTCTTCGAGCTCTAGGGTTAGGACTCGCCGCTCCCCTGCCAGACTTCCACCTAGCTGGCGCAGCCTAACCTCGGTGGAAGTCGTGGCGACCTTAGAGCTGAGCCCGGGAGTCGACCCGAGAAGGCACCTAGGGGCAAGCTCGCCAGCCGAGACGGCGAGCTCGGGATGCCCTGCCCACTCCGGCTCGTCACTGAGGAATCCCTGGTCCCGCTTCAGACCAAAGGGGGGAGAACAGTTCTCCCCAGCGAGTCTGATCTCGCCCAAGTCCACTCGGCAGAAGGTACACCCTGGCGTTTAGAATAAGCGACGGCAGTATCCTGACCCCCGACATTTCTTACTTATGCGAATTTTCGAAAAATGGGAGACGGATATGGCGCGAGTAGGATACAGCGCGAGCACGCGTCCTGGGGTCTCACCGCAAGCACCGGTAACGTCCGCAAGCCCAGTAGCGGCCGGCGCCTATGGTCTCGTCGCGAGCGTTGATCCTAACCCTAAACGTTCCACAGACGAGATCGGACTCGGCAGAACCGCCTAAATAAATATCGCGCATGCGGGTATAGCGCCGAAAATAAGCATAAAGAGGAGATGGAAAAATTATCCAAAAAATTGTTTTCTTTTCATTATAGTTATAGGGCGAAGCTTGCCTAGGCAAGATACAAAACGAGGGGGAAGGGGTAAAAATAAATAAAATGGAGGAGCCCGGTCAGCTCGCATCTTTCCCCCCTGAGCGACGACCCTCCTCGCCATCGAGCTGAGCGTCCTCTTCTCCCATCTCCGCGAAGAGCGAGTTGAAGCTATCTTCCTTCTCGCTATGCGGGCTGGGGGGGGAACAAGGTTAGCAAAAGATCTCGGACGGTGACCTCTTCACAGCCTTCCGCCAAAATCCATGTCCCCCTCATAACCTTTAGGAGACACTCGGCGGACTCGATGGAATTGACTCGGAGCCGCTCTGAGACGTCGGCCTCGCCAAAGACCCGAGGCCTCCTGAAGGGTAGGGATGGCTCGCTGACGCCCGGCGGAAGGAGAGCTTCGGCCTGGCGGAGGACCTCACTGTGGAGCCCTTTGTTCTTCTCCTTCAGCGCCTCCACCTCCACCCTCAGCTGGGCAGCAACCGCCTCTTGCTCGCGGGAACGCGTCTCCTGCTCGGTAAGTTGAGCCTCTCGCTCAGCGAGTCGAGCTCGCAGCTGGGCCACCTCCCCTCGCAGCGCGTCGGCGGCTTCGGCATCCTGTGGGACTGGAGTTTAGAATGGGCACAAGAATAATCCTAAGATGAGCAGAGATATCCAGTGATTACCAAGCCACCGGCAGATTTTGCGAGTAGAGTGTCGGCAAGGCCGAACCGCCTTTTCGCGTCGGCTGCGCTCTCCTTCGCCAGATCACGCTCCTGCTCGGCCATCAGCAAGGCGTTGCTGAGCTGGAAGCCGCGGCGAACCATCATGTGGTGAAGCTCGAAGGCCCGCAGGTGGGCCTGCAACCCCTCATGGCCGATCTGGCGGGGGGTTAGCTGCTTGTACGACTCGGCACTGTCACGGCCGTAGAGGCCGAAGCCGAAGACGAAGGCATGGCTGGTGGGAGGTCAGTGATCTCCCCAAGAGGGGGCGCGAGTAGAAACAGAGACCCGATGGGCCCCCTCATTGCATTTCAGAATGGGCTCGCCGGCCGCATCCTTGCTCCTTCCTCCCTTGCCGAAGTGGGGGTGATCGTTTGGCAGGCCGGGCTCGCGAAGAAAGGCCCCCTCGGCAGAATCCGAGGGGGAAGGACCGTCCTTCTTCCTCCTCTCCCCCGAGGGGAGGACGCTTCTTTCAGCGGGCTCATCGGGGGTCGTCGGAGAAAGCCTCTGGTGAGCTCATGAACTTGACGGGCGAGGAGGGGAGATGCGACCGCCTGCGCGAGACCACCTTGGCCTTTTTCTTCCTCGGGGCTGAGGGATCCGGATGCGAGCTTGGCCCCCTGAGCTCCAAACGCTTCCTGCCGAGGGATTGACCCCGCGCTTGTTCGACTCGGCAGGCCTCCGCCGCCGCCCGGGCCAGCTCTAGGGGTTCAGAAAATATCCCCGGGTCGGCGAACGGCGGGTTCTCCGGCAGAAGTCGCTCCCCTGTGGGAAAAACTTGATCAGAAAAACCAAGTTTCACTTCGACAGAGCTCACGGGAAGACAGGGCGAAGCGTACCTTCACCAGGGAGAACGGGTTGAAGCGAGTCGAGGCCGCGACGGAGGTAGGCGACCTCGAAGTCTTTGTGAAGGAAGAATTTGTGGTGGTCGGCGTCGCCACCTGACAGGGAAGGAGGACGGTAGATGTCCTCGCCTTTCTGCAGAGGGCGGAAGGGAATGTTGCCGAGCTCGCCCTTGATAAAGACGAGCCGGGTCATCCAGTTGTGGTTCTTGTTCGCGAGCTCGTGAACCTTGATGAGGGATCCGCCGAAGTAGGCGACCCCATCAGGGGTGGCCTTGTAGGAGAACAACTTACGGAAAACCATAAGGTTGAACTCAATCCGCTCTCGGCGGAGGAAACAGGCGAATGCCACCATAATAGCAATGACGTTAGAATTCAGCTGCGTGGGCACCGCGCCGTAGTATTTCAAGATTTGGCGGATCTCCGACCAGAGGGGGAGGCGTAGCCCCACCTCAAAGTGCGAGATTGGGAAGGCGAGCTCACCCTCCGGGAAGGAGTTGATGGCTTCGTGCTCGGAGGGCCTACGAGCCTGAAAGCCGGGGGGAACGAATTCAGCCGTGAATTCGACGAGCTCCTCCTCGGTGATGTGCCCCTCGAAGAAGCAGTGGTCAGTGAAGTGCTGGGCACACTTGAACCGACCGTCCGCGTCTGGGTTGGCCTTAACCATTCTCACGAAACGGAAGGGGAATGCGAGCTCGGGATGATAAAAAGGAGGCAGGGATTCGAAAGCAATAAAAGCATACCCAGGGGGTAGATGAGGGGCCTATTTATAGAAAAAGAAGATTAGACAGGAAAAGGGGAGGGCGAGCCGATCGATCCGCCCCGCCCTTCCGCGCCGCCTCGCCGCCCTCGGCTCACCAAGTCCCTTGAACCAGTCCGGTCCCAAAAGGAGGAATTCGAAAGGACGCTTACTAGCATACCGAAAACGCATCTTCATATAATTTGTTCAAATTATTACAGACTGTTGAATTATTTAAAACAGGGAAAAATAAAGGCGCGAGAACCAGGCGAGGGCGAGCGCGAACACCGGTCGGCCGACAGAGGAGCCGTCTTACTCTCCCCGGTCTCGCCTGTCCGCCGTCGCAGATCGCCGCACATAAAGCTCGCGAAGCCGTCCCATATTCCTATTCACCACCCGCAGGTTCTCGTCAATCTCATCCATCAGCACCATGGAAGACGCCTCCTCGAACGCCAAGCTGACCCCCGCACCGCCCGCAAGACGTGAGCACTCCCACTGCAGCCTGTTGTTGTCCTTCCGCAGGTCGTGGAGCTCGCGTGCCAGCTTCTTAAGAACCTTTCGCTCCCGTTTTGCACGCTCAGGACTACCCAGTTCGGAGTCCAGGAAGGCATCTAGGGCGCTTGGGGAAGGGAGAGGCGAGTAAGGAGGTCGATCCACGGACTCACCATCCTCCGTCCGGCCGAGAGGGTCTGAGTGAAGAGCTGAAAGATGATTAGAAGAGCAGGAACCCCCCGAACAGAAGAGTATAGGGTTGAAGACTTACCGCGCGAGCCTGGCTCCTCCGGGTTAGCGCGAGGAGAGAAGTGGCGCAGGTCCTTGCCACAACCATGCAGAAGTTCTTGATGGGCGAGTTGGAAGCCGGGGACGGGGATATGCCCGTCGCCTCCCTCCGCGGATATGGTACCAGGGGACGGTTGCCGAGAAGGGGAACGACTCCGCGACGCCAACCTCTGCGAGTCTGGCTCCTTGACCCTGGAATCCCATTTAGGCGAGCCGTCAAGAATGACTTTGGCCCGCGGGGTGAACGCCCTGCCACTATTCTCCCGATTGGGAGAAAGCTCCACGAGGTTCTTTGCAGGGGAACCGAGAGCCGGCTGGTTGGAGGAGCCGGCCCCACTCCCCAAGGTTGCTGAGAAGTCGGCTAGAATGGGTTCGGCCCCCAGAGGAAAGGGTTTCTCCCTCTTAGTCGAGCCGAAATCGGCAAAGCGGCGAGCAGGGATTTCTAAGTTGGTCAAGACCGCGGCCTGAGCGGCGACCTCATCACGGGTGCGCGCGAGCCGCTCTAAGACTTCCTTGGGAAGCGGCATCTTGACGAGATTCCAGGAAGGGCAAGGGTCAGTCAGATGCGTAGGGGCACGTATATATAGTTGCTTGTGGGGCCTACTGGGAGATTCCCTCTTTAGTGCATACCCCCCCACTCGCCGAATTCAGCGGGGTTGGATGTATCTTTCCGAGCTTGTCCCAACCTCGAAAAGAGCGGGGATTGTGTACAACCCCATATCCGCCGAGTGGGTCCGCGGAAGCCAGACCGGCCGGCCCAGACCGCCTCACGGCCGAGCAGGGTCCACCGCCGAGCTCGAGCTCGGAGTTCGTGGAGCTGAGCGCCGACACACCTGTCATCCCCGAGCAGGAACTTTAGTGGCAGCTTGCCAGGACCCAAGGCGAGGCGCGCCAGGCGGGCGGCGCTGAGAGAGGCGAACTCACTCAGCGCCTTCTCCCAAGGCGCTGAGAGCGGCAAGCGCATTCAACGCCTTCCCCCAAGGCGAGGCGCACCAGGCGGGTGACGCTGAGAGAGGCGAGCTCACTCAACGCCTTCTCTCGCGGATCTGAGAGAGGCGAGCTCACTCAACGCCTTCTCTCGCGGCTCTAAGAGAGGCGACCTCACTCAACGCCTTCTCCCAAGGCGCTGAGAGCGGCGAGCTCATTCAACGCCTTCTCCCAAGGCGAGGCGCGCCAGGCGGGCGGCGCTGAGAGAGGCGAGCTCACTCAACGCCTTCTCTCGCGGCTCTGAGAGAGGCGAGCTCACTCAACGCCTTCTCCCAAGGCGAGGCGCGCCAGGCGGGCGGCGCTGAGAGAGGCGAGCTCACTCAACGCCTTCTATCGCGGCTCTGAGAGAGGCGAGCTCACTCAACGCCTTCTCCCAAGGCGTTGAGAGAGGCGAGCTCACTCAACGCCTTCTCTCGCGGCGCTGAGATTTGCGAGCTCACTCAACACCTTCTCCCTGTGGCGCCTAGGGAGGCGAGCTCACTCTCCGCTTTTCACCTCGACATGGGGTGGAGCTTTCTCGCTCTTGTATTCGCTACCCTTGCCTAACAGGCGATTACCTCAGGACCTGCTCGCCCTTCAGCTGTGGTGTATTCTTACTATCTTGCCCTTTTTGGACTGCCAATAGTCCTCGAAAGCAGTGAAGTCTGGTTATTTGGAGACCGTTTTCAGTTCTCTATAAATAGGACCCAAGGGGTACCTCAGAAAGGCAGGTCTATCAATTCGGAGGTCTCCTAGCGCCTTCTGAGGTACCTTAGCCCGACAGTAGGCTAAGGAGGGGAAGCGCTCTAAGATCTTCCGGGTGTGTGGTGGGACCTCCGCGCCGGGCCCTTGGTCTAGTCCTTTGTCCTTCACTTTCTTGTCGTTTTCTTGCAGGAGCAGAGTAGGTGCGCGACCACCCCTTTCCCCAAGGGTCGAATTCCACAGAGACCGATTTTTCGGTTTCAACAATCAGGGATTGTCCAATTCTGAGCACTATGGAGGATGTCAAGAGTTTCCTTGAACTAGTCGGGTACTATAGAAGTTTTGTGGAAAACTTTTCACGGATAGCTCTACCCCTCACTACTCTGACTCGAAAGGACTATAAGTTTGTGTGGACTCAGGAGTACAGTCAAGCGTTTGATATCTTGAAGGAAAGTTTGATATTAGCTCCAATCCTAAGTCTTCCTAAAGGGACTGAAGGATTTCAGATTTTTAGTGACGTGTTAGGTTGCGGTCTGGGTTACATGCTAGTGCAGCATGGCAATGTGATAGCCTTTGAGTCTAGACAGTTGAAAGCTCGTGAGAGAAATTACCCTGTCCATGACTTGGAGTTGGCGGCGGTAATTTTTGCATTGAAATTGTGGTGGCACTATATGTACTGTGCGAAGGTGGAGGTCTTCACGGACCACAAAATCCTAAAGTATCTTCTAGATCAAAAAGACTTGAACATGCGGCAACGCAGGTGGGTTCAGTTCTTTAGAGACTATGATATGGCGATTCAGTATATGTCGGGCAAGGCCAACGTGGTGGCCGATGCCTTGAGTAGGAAATACTCTTGACAAGGGAATTGAATTAAAGCTCATGATGAACGGTTGGTGTAGGATTTTGAGTCCCTTGGCATCCATTGTGTAGTAAGAGGCGAGTCTAGCATGGCTTAGTTGA
The DNA here is from genome assembly GCA_039513925.1 of Platanthera zijinensis. Taxonomy (NCBI): domain Eukaryota; kingdom Viridiplantae; phylum Streptophyta; class Magnoliopsida; order Asparagales; family Orchidaceae; genus Platanthera; species Platanthera zijinensis. Next base: position 38,848,733 of record CM077078.1, on the reverse strand, counting down.
ACTGGATAGAGTTGTAGAATGACTTGTCTGATCGTATGCGGGATGCAACCAGTGTGGATGTAGAGTTGTAGTGACTTGTGGTGGAAGCTCAAAAAGGTGAGGGTAATACCTGGGAGATGATTGGTGGGATATTAAATAAGGATGGAAGGCTATGTGTACCGCAGTTCATCAAGCTCCATGCGGATTTAATGTTTGAGTCCCAATTCATGATGTACTCCATTCACCCGGGCAGTACAAAGATGTACTTGGATATGAAGAAATCCTTTTAGTAGCGTGGTTTGAAGCGGGATGTAGCTTTGTGTGTGAGTCAGTGCCAAACTTGTGCCTTAGTGAAGGCTGAGTGTCAAAATCTGGGAGGGTTTCTGAAGCCTCTTCCTATCCCTGAGTGGAAATTTGATGACATCTCCATGAATTTTGTGCATGCCTTACCTTGATCGCAGCAGGGTAACAATGTGATTTGGGTGATCGTGGATCGCTTGAACAAAGTGGCTCACTTCATCTCGAATCAGAAGGAGGACATCGTGGAGAAGCTGGTAGAACTGTACGTTCGAAATATTGTGCAATTGTTCGGAATTCCAAAGAGTATTGTTAGTGATCATGATGGATGGTTCATGTCCAAAGATTGGAGATTGGTACAGAAGAGTTTGGGCACAAAGCACAAGTTTAGTATGGCATTCCATCCTCAAACCGATGGTCAAACAGAGAGGACGAATCGTACAATGGAGGATATACTGAGAATGTGTACCCTTGATTTTGGCAATAGGTGGGAAGATCACCTTTTCATGGTGGAGTTCGTTTACAATAGCAGTTTCCAAACGAGTATTAAGATGGTGCCATACGAGGCTTCGTATGGAAGGCGATGTCGAACACCGATGTCATGGATAGAGGCGGGAGACACCAAACTTTTGGGAAAAGAGGGGGTGGCAGATGCTTGTGAGTTGGTGCGAATAATTCAGGAGTACATGAAGGTTGCTCAGGATCGGCAAGCGAAGTATTTTAATGCTCTCCATAGGAACGTAGAGTTCGCGGTAGGGGACTAGGTATACCTGAAGATTAAGTCATTCAAAGGTGTTTCACGGATTCGCCAACTCAAGAAGTTGAGTCCGAGGTTTTTGGGGTCATTCGAAGTTGTGGAATGAATTGGAAAAGTAGCCTATCGGTTGGCGTTGTCCCAAGATCTGAGAGGATTGCACGATGTCTTCTATGTTTTAGTTCTAATGAAAGCCTTGGTGGAGGCAAGTGTTGTGGTTGAGTCAATGACGATGTCGGTAGAAGAGGACTTGAGGATGAAATTTCGTCCTGTCGGCATAGAGGATTCAGAAGTTTGACAGTTGCAGTGTAAAGAGGTTAAGCTCGTGAAAGTGCACTGGGATAACTACAAGCAAGATGAATTCTCCTGGGAGCGTGAGAAAGCGATGCAGAAGACTTTTCGGATCTCTTTGCATCAGGTATGATTTGTTGTTTAAATGCATGCTTAATTTCGAGGACGAAATTCTGTTAAGGGGGGAGGAGTTATAATACCCCCAGTTCCTAGACTTGAAGCTCAGGGAGTTACCGCGCGGTGGTAAGTCACTATCTCATGGCGATAGCCTGGTGTTGATTGCATTGAGTAGCAGACGCTGAGTGGTAGGAGCTGAGTGCGTCGAGTGATAGCGCGCGACGTTAGCTAGTTACCGCTCAGTGGTAGCCTTCAAGCATTGAGTGGAGGCATCGAGTGGCAAGCGTTGAGTGAGCTATCGCACTGTGGTAGTTCTACCGTCTACGATAGCGATGCATTATTTTGCCTGATGGCTCGGGAAGTTAGAGCGGCGTGGTAGGTAGCTACTGCCCAGGGGTAGTATGCGGGAGCAGATTTGTAACGGCTGAGTTTAGGCCGCCTGATCCTTCTTGGGATGTAATCATATGGCCCAGGACACTCCCTCTAAGGGCATATGTTGGGCTGAAACACTCTTTCCCCTCGTTTCTTCTCATTTGAGAGTTGAAGATAGGGTTTTGGGGAGAGAGGGTTTGGAGGAAGAGGAAGAGCATCTTCAGCCTTTAACGAAGCTTCGAGACTCTGTTCGTCGATCCGAGGCAAGATCTGTGGAGAGGACTTGAAGGCGCACATCTTCATCTGTGCAAAGCAAGATCTTCATGGATAGGAAGAGGAGTTGTAAGGTAACGACACTTCTCCTCTCGGTCTTTAGGAAGTGTGCATAACATCCATTTTTATTCTTGTTTTCTTTGAAGCTTTTAGGCACCGGATCTCTCAAATGAGAGGGGTTCGGGTTGCCATGATTCAAGAGGAGCCATCGGGTCGATTATGTCTGTCCCTGGCATGAGATTGCATTAGAAATCCACTCCACTAGTGGATTAGGCATTGTGGGTGTATCCATAGTCGCGACCGTTAGTCCGACTCGGTGATATTGCATAACGAGCCTTAAGGATTGTGCTAGAAATCCATTTGTCACAAGATGTCATGTGTGATGTTTGTCCCCCCTTATTTTCGTGCGAGAACGAATGGTGGATTAGGCCAGGAAAGGCTATGTTTTCTTATTGATGTGTGAAGGCATGATATGTCTCTGTAGTCGGATGGATAGCCCGTGAGGTGCAAGTCATGTGTGGAGAATGTCCCGGTGAGACAAGTCCCCTTATGTGAAACTGACTAGAATGCCAAGATTTGGACAAGCCTGAGCAATAAAGCCCACGAGCGAGTGGGGTCAAGCATCGGTTTGTTGTTTGTGAGACGGAATCTTGATGTGAGAAGTCAGAGCTTGCAGTCAAGCTCGGGTTTTGAGACCCATGAGTGAGTGGGGCCTTGGCAAGAGTTCTGTGTGGCGGCTTGAATGTTGTTAGGGTAAATTGGAAGTACCCGTGTGTTTATGGCTTGAATGCCGATGGGGAAATTGGAAGTACCCATTTGCTGATACGTGATGATGTGTTAGATTCATGCGCTATAAGGTGCCTTGGGTGAAATCCAGGATTGCATACATGCTGCATTGTAGGCCCATTTATATTACCTGCTCAACATAGAAATGTGTTTGTTGTATGAGACATCCAAACCTCCTTCATTACTTTCTATGTTATTGTACTTTTTTATGCGAAGTGCTGACCTGTAGGGTGATGGAGTACCTCGGGGTCCACTAAGGATGGTCGGGAGGAGATGTGTTGGTTACACAATTGAGATTAGTCTTTGTTGACCCAGGTTACAACAAATTTTGCAGGGCAAGGATCGCAAGCGGGAGCAAGCTCATCAGCCAAAAAGGCCCAAGCCTCATGAAATGGATTCTCTTTTATTTCATATGTTTTGTTGAATGTTGTACTCTATGAACTGTAATCTGACTTGCATGTCAAGATAGCCTAGGAGTGCTATAACACATTACTCTGTTTGTTATTGTTTCAGTCTTTGGACTTATGATTATTGTAAGGTCTTAAGGCCGGTTCAAACTCCTTTGGTAGTGGATAACTTCTGGTTGGTTTTTCATTTCTGCTGTCTTATTTTTGAGTTTTGAGTTGGGTAGTTTATATCATATTATAATGCTTAAGCTGCGGCATCCGTATGTTGTGGGACCCCGACCGGACCTATATTATATGGTGATTACAGGGGAGGTGTTATAGTTCCCTCAATTCGACGGTACTCAAGGTCAGTCCCAAAGGCAAGAAGAAGCATCTGAATTACCAATAGATCCGTCCCTAGGGGACTATCTGAGCAAATACACTCTCATTCATTCGTCAATGCGCCGCTCAAAGCTGAGGCCATACTCACACCTGTAACAACTTTGGAAGAATGAATCCGACATATGGAGGAGCAGCTGACGGAGATGCTTACTCTCCTCCAAAATTTAGGAGCGCCTCCCGCTCCTCTCCAGCCACCAGCACCAGTCAACCCCCCGCCTCTCCCAAATCATGCTCCAGTACAAGAAGCTCCTCATGAAGAAGTAGTGTCAGAAGAACTGTCTGATATTGTAGTGCCACTCACTCAATTCTTAGGGGGATCAGAGCCAGTCACCATCAATACCAAGCAAATAAAGAAGCTTGACCACCGCCAAGCTAAAGGATCGCCCGTGAAGAGATATATGAAGCAATAATAGAAGAATACAGACAAATCTTGTAGCAGGATGCCCTTGCTCGATATCCTTTCTTCCAAGGCTCTCCGCTCGTACCCCAAGTTCTAGCTCACCTAATCCCACATGGTTTCAAATTGCCAAGCATCGATACGTTCTATGGAACCGAGGACCCGGTAGAACATATCAGCTACTTCACTACCATTATGAGAATCTACAATGCTCCGGATCAACTGCTCTATCAAGAGTTTCCAGTTACACTGAAAAGGCAGGAGCACACCTGGTTCCATTCCTTGACAGAGGGGACCATTGATAATTTCACACAGATGGAAAATCAATTTGTTGATCAATTTGTTGCTAACTGAAGGATTGTTCGAGACCCCTCACATTTGTCTGGAATTCGCCAAATGAGGGAGAGTCCCTGAAAGAATTTTTTCACCATTTTACCGCTAAGGCCCGACAAATTCCGGGATTTAGACCCTAAGCTTTTGATGGGTGTATTTTGTGGAGGAATTCGCCCCAGTGGCTTTTACTCAACTCTGATGAGGGAAACTGTCCTTAGCTATCCGGATCTTGTGTATTGCATGAAGGCACAAATTTCTACAGAAGAAGATATCAAGGCGCATCGTCAAAAATTTGAAGGCAGTCAAAAGAGAAGGAGAGGTCCAGAGAAGACTTCTAAGACTCAGGAAGAGAGATACAAAGAATAATGTTGAAATGGTCAGCATCAGCCCCGAGAATATACCGCACTAAATCCACATGAACTAATGTACTTTATGCAATTCAAAATGAACCAACCCTTCATCGACCCAAAGTGTCGATTCCAAATCAAGGAACGATTAGTCAAAGTACTGTGAGTTTCATTACGGGACCAGACATACTACCGAAGAATATATGACGTTAAAGAACGAGATCGAGCACCTGATCCGGCAAGGTCTTCTCTGCATATTTTTACAAGGATGCATGCAGGATCATCAGGCCCACCTAGGAAAGCAAGGGAGCAGCAGACCGCTCCGTAGGGGGGACCTAGAGAGAGGCAGATGGTGGGTAATATTGAAACTATCGTCGGACCTCCAAACCTCCTTACCCAGATGCTCACTATTGATGTCCAGGAAGCCATCAATGACGATAAAAAATTCAAGCAAGATTCTACCTTTATATTCGGAGAAGAGGACATTGAGGGATGCGATCACCTCACCAAGACCCTCTTATCATCAATGCGGGAATTGGCGATCTCTGCTACAATATCAAAAGAATACTTGTCGACAACGGAAGCTCGATCAACATTTTATTCCTATCAACTCTCAAGAGTATGAAACTCACCAATCAGTGCCTCTCTCCGGCTATAGGACCGATTTATGGTTTTGACAACCACCCAGTTCAGATACAAGGAATGATAACTTTGCCAGTTTCCATGGGAGAGTTCCCAAGACAAGCCACGCATGATGTTCAGTTTGTCGTTATAGATTTGAGTTCATCTTACAATGCTATTTTTGAAAGGCCAGGCCAGTCCACCTTCAAAGCCATTCCGTCAATTCCACACCTTGCAATGAAGTTCCCACCACAGCCAGAATAGGAGTTGTCCGAGCAAACCAGGAAGCAGCACGGACTTGCTACTCCAAGCAAGCCCAGCCAGCAAAAGCAATTGTTCTTAACATTAACGATTTTGATTTGTAAGACGAGACAGCTGTGCAATGAGGAGAACCTATAAAAGGATTGATCGAAGTACCTCTTTTCGACTCAAATCTGACCTGCATCTTTCAATTCGGATCCCTCCTTCAACGACAAGAAAAGGAGGAATTAATATTGTATCTCCGGGAAAACAAAGACGTTTTCTCTTGGAGCCACAAGAATGTGCCATGTTTGGATCCACAAGTCATTTAGCATTCTTTAAACATCAACCCTATGTGTAAACCAGTCATTTAGAAGAAGTGAAATTTTGCTCGTGTGCGACTACAAGAAATTGAAGAAGTAGGAAAGCTTCTTGATGCACAGTTCATTCGGGAGCTGGAATACCCCACTTGGATGGCTAATGTGGTCATGGTCAGGAAGTCCTCTGAGAAGTGGAGGAGGTGCATAGATTACACTAACCTCAACCAAGCCTACCCAAATGACAGCTTTTCCTTCCCGAGAATTGACTGGCTCATTTATTCAATCATCGGACACCAACTTTTCAGTTTCATGGATATGTATTTTGGCTACAATAAGATCAAGATGACTCCTAAACATGAAGAGCACACTGCATTCAAGACTGATAAGGGAATCTATCATTACAAAGTGATGTCTTTCGGTCTTAAGAACATCGGAGCCACCTACCAGCGATTGATGAACAAAGTGTTCAAAAATCTCATCCGGAAGACTATGGAGGTATATATAGATGACATGCTGGTCAAAAACATTCATCGAAGTGACCATCTGAAAGATCTAGAGAAATGTTTTGAGCACCTTCGTCAGCATGTCTTAAGGCTCAACCCGAGCATGTGTGCATTCAGTATTACGTCAAGCACACTTCTTGGCACGGACCGAAGACAAGTATCTTCCATTTTTCAAAATCCTTAGAGGAGCGCGGAGCACAGGGTTCCAATGGATAGACGAATGCCAAGCCACTTTTGAATCCCTAATACAATATTTAGCTCTGCCTCTGCTCCTCTCAAAACTGATCCCTAGAGAAACACTCTACCTATACTTGGCCATATCACCAACTACATTAAGTTCGGTACTGGTTAAAGATGATGGAAGAATTCATCACTCAGTCTACTATCTCAGCAAAGTACTCTCAAATACGGAGACTCGGTATCCTACGACAAATAAAATAGCCTTAGCCCTTGTCTTCTCAGCACGAAAACTTCAACCCTACTTCCAAGCTCACACAGTGAAAGTGTTAACCGAACTCCCACTTCGCAGCAACCTCCAGAAACCAGAAACATTTGGTAGATTGGTGAAGTGGGCAGTCGAACTAGGAGAATTCAATCTTTATTTCCTGCCCGGCCAGATATCAAGTCCTAGGTATTGGCAGACTTCATCGTGGAAAGCACCCTTCCTCAGGAGCCTGCCTCAGCATAAAGCACCCTTGTCCCTCGATGGGCTCTTTATGTTGATGACTTGTCAGGCATCGAGGGAGCATGGGTGGGGTTGCTTTTGATAAGCCCCGAAACTATCCCTCTAGAGTGTGGACTTAGGTTGAAGTTTCCAGCTACCAACAATGTTGCTGAATATGAAGTCCTAATAGCAGGAATCAGACTCGCCATTGATTGCCAAGTAAAAAACCCTAACAATTTATTCAAACTCCCAGCTCGTAGTCTCACAAATCGAGGGCGTTTACGAGGCAAAAAATGACCATCTAGCTCAGTACCTCGCACTTGTGAATTCTCTTTGGACCAAGGTGTCGCAATAACACATTGTTTATATTCATAGAGAACATAATTTTAGGGTTGACGCACTCTCCAAAATGGCCACATCTCCCTCCTAATATCAATCAAGGAGGCTCCAAGTGGAAGAGATTGTAATCTAGTATTCAAGGGCCTTAGAAAATCATAGAAATTAAGGTACTAGAGTCATCATGGATCAACCCACTACAAGCCTACCTGGAACATCAACAGCTGCCAGAAAACCCAGGGGAAGCACGAAGTTTGATGATGTGAGAAGCAACCTTTACCATCATCAATGGGGAGTTATACAAGCAGTCCTTCTCCATGCGATTTGAATGAGCAAGCTCTTTACTGACCTTACCTTTCTATGCCTCGTCATCACTTGGGACTACCCCCCTCACGATCGATTTCAAATAAAGTCATGAGACCAACTCGTGCAAATTAGGTAAGACTGTGCATGGGGTTTGAATGAGCAAGCTCTTCACCGACCCTGCCTTTCTACACCTCATCATCGCCTGGGCCTGCCCCCTTGCGATGGATTTCAAACAAAGCCGCAAGACCGACTCACGCAAATTAGGTAAGAATGCGCTTGTGGATTGAACGAGCCCCACTCGGGCCTTCGACATCTGTATGGGAAATCACCCCTTGGGTGTTCTTAAACATCTGCGAGGTTCTCTCTACCAGAGACTTTTCCTCCTCCAATTATGCTCGGGGCTCCTCCAATTTTGCCTTATGCTCTGACCCAATCCGGCAAAATCGGGAAACATCCCGATCATAATCATCTCTTAGAGAGGCATGCGAGCTTGTCGCTTTTCGAAACTTTTCCTAGAGAGCCAAATATCCATCTTTCAAGTTCACTTACAACATCATTCATCGCCTTCAGAGAGGAAGACATCCTTGGAATAGTGGCCTCTAGAAGAGGATCTCGGGGGGAGGCACAACATCGCAACACTTGCACATCAACGTCCATAGAAGTAGTCTCGCCTCGAAAACCAGGAGGAACTGCCTCATCCTGTGAAGCCATGCGAGGTTCTATACCCTCTCCACAACAAATGGCTGTGGTAGCCTTCCTCTTTCGATCATGAGCTGGAGAAGTCCCGGTTGTACGCACTGAATAAAAGGATATCCCACACCGCAACAAATGTTTTTCCTCTGCAAATGAGGAGATGCTAAAGAGGTGATTGGCTAACTCGCGAGGCTCAGTGAATCCAAGCATTGGGAAAAATTCCCGCTCTTTCCCCTTCCGACGACGGCAACGATCCGACAATGCAATCCACAGTTTCGGCAAGACCTAAGTGTTCTTAACATAACCAAACAAAGTATTCTCGTGACGATTGTAACATCTCTCAAACAACTAGACCCCTAGGAGTGGTTTTGTTATGACTAGGTCATGACAAAACCCTAAAAAGCTCAAAAGACCAAGTGAGTAAGGCATGAAGGTGGAGATCACCTTGGTCTTCCTATAGCACAACCTCACCACCAATCCTAGGGTTTTACCTTAGGGCTTTAACTTGACTCCAGGACCCCACCATAACACCCCTAACCCCTTAGGTGGTCCATAGGGTCACTAAGGACCCATTGGGGGCAATCAAGGTGGTCAAGTTGAACTAAGTCCACCCTAACCCTAAGTGGGTCAAACTAACCTATATAGGGTGAATTAATCTCCCCTTAGCCAAAGGGACCCACCTAGACCTTCCTAAGCCCTAAGGGAGGCCAATGGGTCACCAAGGACCCATTGGGGGTCAACCAAAGAGGATAAGTTGACCAGTCAACCCTAGCCCCAAAATGATCAAAGTGCCCTAACTAAGGGTCAAGTGGCCTCTAAGGTGCCCTACCCAATCCTTCCTAGAACTTAGGGAGGCCAATGAGTCACTAAGGACCCATTTGGGTCAACCCAAAAGGCCAATTTGACCAAAGTCAACTCAACCTAGGTTTAGGTCAAACTTGCTCAAGTTGGCCTAACCTAGCCCAATCCATTTGGGCTAAGCCAAACTAGTGTGGCCCACTAGCCTCATGAGGGTTATAATCAAACAAAAATACACTCACTTTCTGGAATTGTTGGCTAGGAGAGAGAAAGCGCCATTTTCTCCTTTAATTGAGGAGAGAGAAAGTAAGAAAGAAGGTCATTCATGGTCAAGGGAGACTAAAGGTCTCTCCAATTGATTCCAAAGGCTGGATACATTCCCCCTCATCAGTTTTGAGGAGTTGAATAGCCATGGTCGACTACCTAAGGGGCTGAATTCATAAAACTCCACCTTGGCCGAACTTCCCCATTTATGGCATTGATGACATGACCACTCCCCTCCCCATTTTGGTTATTTTAAAAGCTTCACCTAGTAGAAAGGAGCCGTTTACACCATTTCCATGAAGAAATCGAGGCCTTATACTGTACTGTTGCAGAGCACCATACGACACCACCACCAACAATGGCATTCCGTCAATCGGCAAGGCTTCACGCCACCCGAAAGGTCTTATCCCTCTCCTCTTTCTCAGTGGATAGATCCTATCTCATTGGACGCAAGGTTTGGGATCAATTGACCCCAAATCAGCTAAGCCGAAAGCTTGGTTTTCAAGTTTTAAGTTCCACCCTAAGGTCCCTGTTCCGGAAACCTCCGGCCGGCCAACCGCCGCCAAACGCCGGCCACCACCTCAACGAAGGTGGTGGTGGCACTGATCGGCCGGGGAGAGGCGTAGGTGGACGGGAAAACATGGATGAACATCGCCCAGGATGGGGAGATCCTGACCATTGGCGCGCTGAGGAAGACTACCGGATCCCGTTGGTTTGCGCTTTAAGATTCGTGCCGAGTTTATTTATTAATTCCTTTACTCATTTTCTGGTATACAAATATGCAGTGGCTAGATTAAATTATTAAAAATCCTTTGGATAATATTCAAGAAAAGTGTTCTGAATAAAAGTTGTAGCCCTTAAGGTATAGTTTATTTTAAAATTAGTTTCAACCAATTTGGATTACTGGTCTGACCACAGCACTCAAAATAGTGCAGTCTATACATAGGGCTAATCAGAGATTAAATTGAGTGTTTCCACTAAACCACTTGTCCAAATGACCTGAAATTATGAATGGTGGTCACTCCTATCTATAACTACAATATATCCAAAAATGGGAATTTTTGGAAAATATTTTTCGAAAGTTTTTGTAAAAATTTAATAAAATATTTATGAATTATTTAAGGGGACTAATGACCTCAAATACCTCCAAAATTTTGGTGGATGGTCCTTAGGGCCATTACATGTCATTGATAAAAATCTCAGCCTATTTGGGGTTGATTTAAATAAGTATATGTGTGACCAAAGTTTGGTCCCTTAAGGGTAAATTAGGGCTAATGTGTGCTAGGTGGGTGGAGTGGTCAATATTCATCCAAACTTGGTGAAACTTTGGTCAATGATTTATTGTAACTTAAAACACCCTCATTTGGAGTTTTGGGTGGATTAGGGTGGATTTGCCCTAGGACCCTAGTTCAAATCCTATGGTTGAACTTTGGGGGTTTGTGAAGGACATAAGGTGATATGTCCTTGTATGGACTTGGAATTTAGTACTTGTGATCTTAGGATGGTGAATAACCCTAGGAAGTAATTCTATGACTTTTAGAGTTTACATCCCCCTTGTAATAACTCAGGACCGTTTATGTCACTTTTACACTTGAATTTATTATTATATCATAGGATTTTGGATGATCTTGAAATTTAGGCAGTGGCCAAATAATATTACTATTAAGATATGGATATTTTAATGTGAATTTAAGATATGGAAATATAGGTAGTAGCCTAAATCATTAAGGAATTTATTAAGAAATATCTACATATTGAAAACTTATGAAATTTGGTAAGAGGAACTTTTAAGTCATACATGAGCTTTATGAATTTTTATAGAATTATTGGAGGACTTTCTATATGGGTTGCTTCACGAGGTGCCCAATATTGTTTTGTTTTAAAAGATTTATTTATGGGACCAAATGATGTTGAAAAATACTAATTCTTGGTCAATGGACTTTTCTTATCATATTTTTAATCTAGTAATTTTTTGATAAATTGTGAAAGGTTGACTTTATTTTTCCCCTATTTATCCTTATTTTGCAGTTGTTTATTCAATAATTAATTGATGATCAAATTCATCCGGGAAAATTGGGATTTATGTTATTTATAGTTATGTTAATGATATTAATCTATCAAAATTTTGTTAAGGCCATATCTAGTCAAAAAAGTATACTTGGTGTTCAAAAGCCTAGGTGGCCTAATCTTGTAGAAAATTTAATGAATGCCAAATTAATTAGGAAAATTACGAGTTTCTGAATTTTGTCTAAATATGTCATGATAGACCCCCAGTAATAATCTTAGGTCACTTGGATGAATATTTGAAGGGGTCACCTCTCATGCTCATCATATAGCTTAGGTTGGTTTGCATATAGTAAAACTGCAAAATTGTGTTAACATGTGGGAAGGACATAGGGAATTGGGTTAATGATATGTTGCTTTGGTAAGGTGAAATGGAGTTCATCATTAGGAGTCATGATGGGGAGGGTGTTGGTCTGACTAGTATTAAGTGGTGCTCGGGATCGACGAAAGATCGTCTTCCCTGTGGAGAGAGAAAGTCAAAACACACTAGGGTTAGATTTAGTATAAAATTAAATAGGATTGGGACCTAGGTAGATATCAATAATAGTAAGTGCCTTGCGAAAGGGAACGATGGGCTTCAGCTACCATCATTGTTCCTAGTGCCCCGAGAGCCCTTCACAGGGAATACCATGGGCAGTCTAAGGTTAACCTAAACCGTAAGAATAAATATTAAAGAGCAACTAGTATAAACTAGGACTTCACCTTCACTCTCCCCGATGTCTCGGGAGGTTAGCTTGGTTAGGTTATCCGAGCGGTAGGCCCGGTGGTTGTAAAAAAGGGGCAGGTTAGCCCAGCGAGCCGAAGGCTCGGAAGGTTGCTATATCGGACAGGTTAGTCCGGGGAGGCGATGGCTCGGGAAATTCATGATTGCATGTGCATAAAGTGGTGGGTCTTCGGTATTTGACAGTCATTTACACCGTTGTAGATACGATGACTCAACGGGTATGGTTTACACTTAGCCAAGGAAAAGACTGGCAGTGGGTCAGCATAGTACGTGTTGAATCTGGGGTGTCCTTCAAAGGCATATGTAGGGCTAGGCCTGGTAGTGTGGATACCCTCCTAGGAGTGGGGGGCCCAACCCACTGTCTCTAATGGCCACTACAAAGGCTCTTGGGAGTGAAGCTAGCTGCCCAAATAGGGGGAACTAAAGGTCTGTGCGCATAGAGTTGTGTGCGTGTGTTGCACTTGTATGAATCATGACATAACATATCACCACACTCATACTTGCATATAACTTGACACCCCATCGTATAAATTGGTATGAGACTTTTTATACGATGGGAGCCTTGCAAAAGACCTCTTAACTTATAAGTTTGTATGAGCATTCATATAAGTTAAGGTTACTTATTTCTTAGTTTACCTTTCGTTCACTTACTGCTCTACTCTACTTGCCTATATTACTGCTTCCTTATTTTAGAACTGCTAGCTTGCTTTTCCTTTTGCAGCTATATAGATTTACAATATACCTGCTAGAATAGGTTCACCGTCACCTGCTTTGTTCCTACTTTCCACCATCATAGCTTTCATATCATTCCTCCCGCACGGTGCCTAGGAGCCACTGGGGAGGTTTGGGGGAAATTAGGCTTAGTCTTTTGATTAACGGTCGGTGGACCAAACATTTCTGGGACTCCAGATGGTGGACAGGGAGCAGCAACAGGAGATGCAGCACCATTGGAGTACGATACACATGAAGGTGGGACAGTTTAGTACGCGAGCACCAGCCTCCGACTCCGTGAGTGTTAGCTTTACTTAGCTTTCACGAGAGGACTGTAGTGTGGATTTGATGTACCAGGCATAAGCCTGATTATTGTCTTTCTATTTTACTGATCTGTTTCAGTACTTATATTACTATGTGGACTTGTTGTGATTTCTGTTTCATAGATTATATATGCTTGGTGGACTTGACTTTATAGTCTCTTTTAACTGTAACTTCTACTTTTGATGATCGTCAATGCGGGTAAAATCGACGCTTTGTAGTGGAGACCCTCCCGAGCGTCAGTATCACCAAAAAATTGCGGTTGTGGGCGTAAGACTCGGAAGTGTAATAAGAAAAAAAATGTGGTCTTGCAACTACGGTCCGTCCGGGTCTCGAAATCAAGCAAGCTTTTATTGCTGAAAATTACAACACGCCCACCACCATCAACACGAAGATCGCACCAATCACTAAAGAGGTCCAAGGAGAATCTCGAACCATGTTCCCTGAAGAATGCGACCACTCCCATCAAGCACATCATCCCAAGCGGGTATCCTCTCCTCAAGATCGGCAGGTAAACCATATCTCTTTCTCCAGATCGCAATTTGATCATCGGCGAGTGATGAACGCAGAGACATCGGTCTCACGGAACGCTTTGAGGCCTGAAATAAAAGAAAAGCAAAAGCCTACTTAATCATGGAGAATGAGGTTCCCCCCACAATGGAAAATGCCCGATGTTGACTTGCGGTCCCCTTTGTCATCAGCATAGCCTGAATCTGAGTATGCTTCAACCCTTAAAGGACCAGTCTATTGAAAGAGTATTCCTTTCCCAGGTGTTGATTTAACATACTCCAATATCCTTAGGGCAGACTGAAGATGACACTCCCTAGGAGCTTGCATGAATTGGCTAACCTTGCATACATCATAGGAGATGTCAGGTCTGGTCACCGTGAGATAGATGAGTTTACCAACTAGACATCTGTACCTTATAACATCTGAAAAAGGAGGAGAGTCATCCGTCCTGATTTTATCTTCTCCAGTCGCCATGGGGCATCAGACAGGTTTTGCCCCAGTCAACCCTGCCACTTTTAGCAAATCAAGAGCATACTTGTGCTGGGAGAGGACTAAGGAATTGGGCTTCCGAGAGATTTTTATCCTTAGAAAGTATTTTGGAGAGCCCATATCCTTTGTGTCCAGGTGTTGATAAAGATGCTTCTTTGTCAGGGCTATCCCAGCCTGGTCATCTCCAGTGAGAATGATATCATCCACATAAACTACAAGAACCACCAGACCCAGGGAGGTTTTACAAATGAATAAAGAGTGATCGGTAGAACTTCTCGCAAAACCCACTACCGCCACAATCCCGCTAAACTTGTCAAACAAAGCCCGAGGGCTTTGCTTTAGGCCATAAATAGCCTTCTTAAGCCGGCATACCTGTGTCTCCCCTTGAGCAACATACCCTAGAGGTTGCTCCATGTAGACGTCCTCCTGAAGATCCCTATATAGAAAGGCATTCTTGACATCCAGTTGGGAAATGGGCCAATACCTGTTGACAGCCACAGAGAGGAGGACCCTAATAGTGCTGAGGCGAGCAACTTGAGAGAAGGTGTCAAAATAGTCAACACCATACGTCTGTGTAAAGCCTTAAGCAATAAGGAGGGCCTTATAACGATCCACACTGCCGTCCGGACCAAACTTTACTACAAAGACCCAGCGACAACCAACAACATCTGTGCTGAAGGTAGGAGGAACAAGCGTCCACGTACCTCGTTCAATGAGAGTAGTAATCTCCTCATCCATGACAGCCTTCCAATGAGGAACAGTAAGGGCCTCCTGGTAGGAACAGGGGGTGGCAGTGTCAGAGATAGCCAGTGAAAAAGCCCTGCGAGTAGGGGTAAGACGATCATAGGAAACCACAGCAGTAAGCAGGTGCTGGGTACACGCTCGCACCCCTTTGCGAAGAGCAATGGGAAGATCCTGGTCAGCCGGTTCCTCAGCATCCAGAGCATCTATGGCGGAGAGAGCTGACACAGAAGTAGAGAGCGATAGTGGTGGAGAAGAGGGAGATTGCGGAGGTGAAGATAGAGGAGGAGACGGAGGATATGGTGGAGGTGGAAAAATCTCGGTAGGAGTCAAAGGGTTGGAGGGAACAGAAGGAGAATCAGAAGCCACTAGAAGAAGAGAGGATTCGTCAAAGAAATAAGAAGCATTCTCGAAGAAGGTTACATCGGCAGAGACTAACTCTTGCAAAGAATGGAGTTAAAACAACAATATCCTTTCTGAGTGGCAGAGTAACCCAAAAAGACACATTTGGTGGAGCGAGGAGAGAGTTTGTCCCGAGTGGCGGAGGGAGCATGCACAAAGGCTGTGCACCCAAAGATACGTAGAGGGAGAGGGAAAGGTGCCTTGCCTGGATAGAGAAGGGAGAATGAGATTTTACTGTGGAGAACCGTGGAGGGAAGGCGATTAATGAGATAGCAGGAAATGAGAACTGCATAGCCCCAATAGGAGTGAGGGACATGCATCTGCATCATCAGAGTGCGAGCGACATCAAGGAGGTGGCGGTTTTTGCATTCCGCCACTCCATTTTGTTGTGAGGTATAAACACAACTAGTTTGATGAACAATGCCATGTTTCATATAGAAAGTTGAAAAAGGCTGACTAATATACTCTTTGACATTATCAGAGTGAAATATTTTAATTGAAACACCAAACTGATTTTGAATTAAATGATAATAAGATGTCCATACATTGAACAATTCAGAGCGATCTCGTAAGAGATACACCCAAGTACATCTAGAAAAGTCATCAATAAAGGTAACAAAATAAGAACTACCCCGACGAATGGTGAGGGTAGGAGCAGGACCCCTGATATCAGAGTGAATGAGATCAAACGGAAGGGAGGAGCCACGACCTTACTTTGGTGGGAAGGAGGAACGGTGATGCTTGCCAAGCTGACAAGCATCACAGTTGAGAGGAGAACTGTGCGGAGGGAGGTGGGGCAGAAGCTGACGAAGAAGCCGTGGAGGAGGGTGACCAAGGCGGAGATGCCACTATAGAAGATCTGTAGAGGAGGATGAGAAGGTGGATAGAGCGGAAACATTATCGAGGAAGTAGAGACCGCCACTCTCAGTCCTAGTAGCAATCGTCCGTTGGGAGCTCGGATCCTGAAAAGAATAAGAAGTGAGAGTGAATGTGACAGAGCACTGAAGTTGCTTGCATAAAGATGTAACCGACAATAAATTATGGGGAACTTGGGCATATAGAGAGTGTCTGCCAAGATAAGAGACAGAGTGACATGAACCACTCCCATCCCATGGACCGGGGATGGAGAGCCATCTACAACGAGGACTGGGGGAAACCAATCATGTGTTTCTAGGAGAGAAAAGCAATAAGCATTGCCCGTCATGTGATTAGTCGCACCAGAGTCTATCAACCATTTACCTTGAGTAACCACGTGGGCACTACCTAATGATGTGACCACCGAGGCGGACAGCTTTGAGGAGGAGGTGAAAAAGTTACCAGAGTGGCAAAGGTGTGGATGTTTCATCCAGCAACGATCCACGGTATGCCTGGTGTGTCCACAATGAGAGCAGAGGAAGAGGGAAGGGCCACGCTCGCCAGACTGGTGGTTGTGCCTACTAGAGCAACTCTATTGAGTCTGGTTAGCATAATTGTTTGTTGGAGAAGGAGAGGACAGAAGGGGACACTAAAGTAGAGAGGTAACTACGACAATGCGTTCAGTAGTGGAATCCAAGGTGGGAGAGTCTGCCTTGCCCAGAATTTGATGGCAGATCATATCATAGGACTCAGGCAGTCGTAGAAGATATCACACAACTAGAAGCTCCTGGAAGTGCTTGTGTTGTTCAGCCAAATCCGCAGAGAAGGGGCGATTCTGAAGAATCTCAGCCCCGAGGGCCTGAACCTATTGATAAGCAGCAGCAAGAGGCATAGAAGGATGAGCAAAGAGGTCCGCATACAGAGTATAGATGCGGGACGTCTGAGCCCCCTTTGAGTACAGAGCAGCAAGATGAAGCCAAGCCACTTTGACCGTCTCATCATGACGGATGACGGGAAGGCATTCATCTGAAAGGCTGTTAGCTAGCCAAGTGCTCACAAGCTCGTCGCTAGCATTCCAGTCGTTAAACTGAGCGAAAGTGGGAGGAGGAAGGTCATCAGTAAGATGGTGGCGTTTGCATTGTGAGAGAAGAAGAAAGGTGAAGGAGACACTCCAATCCGGGTAGTTGGAACCGATGAGTTTGGAGATGGTGTCAAGGTTCCCAGAAGGAGTAGGAGGAGGAGGCGGATTGGCCATGGGAGTAATGGTGGTGGTAGAGGTGTCGGAAAGAGCCATAGCAGAGAAGAGACAAGAAGCCGCGCGAGTAGAGGAATAGGCCATGCGAACAGGAAGCAGCGAATACCACACGAATAAAGAAAAGTCCGTGAGAACAAGAAGAGGCCGCAACGGTTAAAGAAAAGAAGCCGTAGCGGACACAAGACGAGGTTCTACAGCGGTCACGGTGTTAATACACCAGTGGAAAGGAAGGCCACGACCAAGAAGTAGAACCCAGTAGAGGGATAGAAGTCGTGCGGCTAGAGAGAAGGCCGCGCAAACAGAAGATAGAGATGGCCGCACGAATAGGAAGGAGTTCACGAGAAGGGAAAGCAGGTTGTACGAACAGGGCAGAGACCGCACGAACAGAAAAGAGAAACCGTGAAAATAGGTCACAGATAGAAAGAAAGATTGAGCAAGAGAAGAGAGGTCACACACACAAAGGGCAGCGACAAAGAAGATAAGAGAAGAGGGGCCGCGCAAACAGACCATAAGAGGAAGGCAAATCGCGTGGACAAAAGAAGGCACCGAATCAGGCGGAAAAGTTCGAGTCCCCTAATACCATGTGCGAACAGACAAGTAAAAACTGAAAATTAGAATAACAGAAATTTTTATTATCCAAAAAAGGTAAGTATTACAAAGATATGACCTCCCTTTTATAGAATGGAAGAGATGAGAGAGATTACAAATAGACAGTATGAGACTAAATAATTACAGGTACAAGCCGAACAGGCCGTGCAGTTAGACGAATAGGATAATCTCCTAGCAACCACCAGAAGGAGAGAACAAGTAGCCATAGGAGACCACTAGAGCGCCCGGTCTCCAAGTCACCTGAGACAAACCGCCAGACCGCCCGGTCTCCAAGTCGCTTGAGACAAACCGCCAGACTGCCCGGTCTCCAAGTCGCCAAAGACAGACCGCCAGACTGCCCAGTCTCCATACTGCAACACTTAGCACATGAATAACATACGAAATGTCGGGCTGTGTAAAGGTAAGATCGACGAGACTCCCCACAAGGTGGTGATATCGAGTATGATCAGAGAATGGAACCCCCATCATCCGAACGTATCTGATGGTGGAGCTCCACAGGGGTGTCCACTGTGCGAGAGTCAGAGAGAGCAACCTGAGCAAGGAGAACTGATGTGCAACACTACTAAGAGAGCTGAAATCCACGATCTGTAGAGCTAACCTCAAGACCCGTGAAGTAGCTCAGCTTGTTAAAGCATGCGTTCCACGCTTTCTGGTTTGCTAATAACAAATCTTGTTTGTTTTTGATCTTTGGGTGTTTTTGATGTGCAGATATCACAGATCTAGCTCTGTTTTTTGGGTGATGAATCGGGTCAGAACTCGTGACAACCGTTTTCGCTATCGCCAGGTGGCGATACCCAGTGTTGCCAGGCGACAGTGCACATTCGACGATCAACGGATTTGCGATGTGAAAATGAGGAGTTCGTGGCAGCAGTTACCGATATTGCCAGGTGCCGATATCCAGCATCGTCAGACGATATCGACAAAATATAAAAGCTTATTCATTTTTTGTAGGGAACACGTATTTTATTACCTGGAGTGTACCTTCCTGTTTAGAAGATTTAGAGAGCTCCAGATTTCAGATTTACTCCTTACTCTCAAGAAGGTCAAAGCGCAAAAGATTGACGGCACGTTCGCAGCATTCACAGCCACCCTGTTAAGGATTCGTCAGAATCTTCAGTGTATTGTTTGAAGAGAGTTTCAAGTCTAAAGTTTTCAATTTATTTTATTCTTACTTCTATTGTTTTCTTATTGTAATCGAGAGGGGAAATCGACGCCTTGTGCGTGGCATATAAGTCTTTGTGTGGCCTAGGGGAGAATCGCCGCCTTGTGAGTGTCGTCCAAGTCCTTGTGCGGCTTAGGGAGAAATCGTTGCCTTGTGTGTAGTGCCTAGATTGTGGTAGATCTAGGGGAGGCTAGAAGCAAGGTCTAGGAAGAGATACGCTTTAGCCTGTCGGTTCTTGGTAGAAGGACCAGCGAAAACATAAGTTATTTATTTCATAAGCCTTTGTCTCTAGCTCTATAGAGATACTTTGTATTCAGATTTATCACATTTGAAATATATCATTATTGTTTTTCTTGATATACATTTCTGAGTAGTTAAGTTTGCTTATGAAAAACTAGTCTTCATTTCTTAATCGCATTGTTTTATTCATCAAGTAAAGTTTGTCTGGTTCAAGAAAAATTAGTGAACCCTTATTCACGCCCCTCTAAGGGCACCACACAATCCAACACTTGGTATCAGAGCAGGTTACTTCGAAATCGGTTTCACCACCAGGAGTAATGGCGCAAAACACTCACGCGTTTTCTGAGGGGCAAGGTATAAGTAGACATCCCTTATTCACGGGCACTAACTACAACTATTGGAAAGCTCAAATGCGATGCTTTATAATAGCACTAGATATCGACGTTTGGGGCATGGTAGAAACATGCTACACTTCTCCTATAACCATAGTAGGAAGTGTCAATGTAAAAACCCAAGGATAAATGGGATGAAGCTGATAAGATTCGTTGTAAGAATAACGCTAAGGTAATGAATGCCTTATTCTACGTGTTATATAGGACTGAATTTAATCGTGTTTGTGCATGTGAAACTGTGTATGATATATGGAATCTTCTTGAAGTTACTCATGAAAGTACATCGCAGGTGAAAGACTCGAAGCTTTTCTAGTTAGAATAAAAATTTGAGAAGTTCAAGATGGAGGTTGACGAGGATGTAGACTGTATGTACACAAGGTTCAACAAGACAGTGAACGACTCGAAGATACTTAGAAAGAGTTTCTCAAATGGAGACTTGGTCAGAAAGATACTGAGATCGCTTCCCCCGAAGTTTAATCCAAAGGTGACTGCCATCTCGGAATCACATGATCTAAAGTCTCTCCAAATTGAGAATCTGATTGGCAAACTGAAAACTCACGAAGTAGAGCTGAGGATTCAACAACAGGAGTATACCCTGGAGCCAAGAAGGAAAGCTCTGGCATTGAAGTTCAAAAAGGAAGTGGAAAGTGAGTCCGGTGAGAGTGACGATGGAGATGAAGAGAGCATGTCCGTAAAGTAATTCAGGAAGTTTATGAGAAATCCTGAGAGAAGAAATTCTTTCAGGAAATTTTTCAAGAAACAAGAATCTGGGTATAGGAAAGGAAAATCCCAAACTGATGGAGAGGATGACGAAGAGAGACCACCACCTGAGTGCTATCACTGCAGGAGAATTGGCCACATTAAGAGCAAGTGCCCAAAGTATCTGAAAGAGCAAAAGGAGAAGCGGCACAAAAAGAAAGATAAGAAGAAAGTTCTGAAGGCGGAAGCGTGGGTTGACGCCACTTCTGAGGAGTCAAGCTGTTCAGGTTCAAAAACTGAAGAGGAAGCCAACATGTGCCTGATGGGAAAGAGCACTTCATCATATGATGACAAGAGCAGTGTCCAGAGCGATACTGTGGTAACTTCTGAAACTTATGATGATTTATATTCTGAGTTTTTAAGAACCTGCAAATATTTAGATAAAAAATTGAATGAAATTCAGTTACTTAAATCTGAAATTAAAAATTTAGCAAAAGAAAAAATTAAAAATTAAAAAATGAAGTAAAAATACTTGAGAAAGAGAAAACAACTTGTCAAGAGGATTGTCCCTCTTTGACAACGATACTAGAACTTAAGAAAAATCTCTCTAAGTCTCAGTCTCAGATTGAATATCTTACAAAAGAGAAAGAGGCCTTAGAAAAATCTCTAAAACTTTCTCAATCTCAAGTAGAAGGCGGTAAAAAGTCCTTCGCAAACCGATGCGGCACCATTGTTGCTGAAAACACTGCATTGAGAGGACGAGTCCGTGATTTAGAAATGGCCACTAACAAGTTTGAAATGGGCCAAAAATTGCTAAATATTATTTTGGCAAACCAGTGCCATGGTTCTGCAAAATTCAGACTTGGATACTCTCCAGAACACTATCACATCGACATCCACTGTCGCCAACGATAAGAAAAAGTCTAGAAAATCATTTTTTCAAATTAAAAATAATAATTCTACTGTCACTGTAGCTCCCAGCAAAAGTTCAAAACTTGTTTTGAAAAACCCGTCGACTTCTTTCATCAAGTGTGCCAAATGTAATAAGTTTGGTCACACAACACACACTTGTAAGAAGACGGGACATTGTTTTGTTAAACAATCTGGGTACCTAAGGCTTCCACCTATGCTATGGGAGGAACCACTTGGGTAACCAGATATTTACTCTCATCCTCTTTCTAGGTGTGTTGGCAGGCTAAGGACAAAGAAGACATGTGGTACTTGGACTTAGGGCGTTCCCTGAAAGAAGTACAACGAATGAATGGAAGGAACACCGCACTCTCATGCTTCTTGGAACGGACCGAAGTCAAGTATCTTCCATTTTTCAAAATCCTTAAAGGAGTGCGGAGCACAGGGTTCCAATGGATAAACGAATGCCAAGACACTTTCGAATCCCTGATGCAATATCTGGCTTCGCCTCTGCTCCTCTCAAAACTGATCCCTAGAGAAACACTCTACCTATACTTGGCCATATCACCAACTGCATTAAGTTCGGTATTGGATAAAGATGATGGAGGAATTCATCACTCAGTCTACTATCTCAGTAAAGTACTCTCAGATACGGAGACTCGATATCCTACGACAAATAAAATAGCCTTAGCCCTTGTCTTCTCAGCATGAAAACTTCGACCCTACTTCCAAGCTCACACAGTGAAAGTGTTAACCGAACTCCCACTTCACAGCATCCTCCAGAAACTAGAAACATCTGGTAGATTGGTGAAGTGGGAAGTCGAACTAGGAGAATTCAATCTTTATTTCCTGCCAGACCAGATATCAAGTCCTAATTATTGGCAGACTTCATCGTGGAAAGCACCCTTCTTCAGGAGTCTGCCTCAGCATAAAGCACCCTTGTCCCTCGATGGGCTCTTTATGTTGATGACGTGTTTGGCATCGAGGGAGCATGGGTGGGGTTGCTTTTGATAAGCCCCGAAGCTATCACTTTAGAGTATGGACTTAAGTTGAAGTTTCCAGCTGCCAACAATGTTGCCGAATATGAAATCCTAATAGCAGGACTCAGACTCGCCATCGATTGCCAAGTAAAAACCCTAACAATTTATTCAAACTCCCATCTCGTAGTCTCACAGATCGAGGGCGATAACAAGGAAAAAATGACCATCTAGCTCAGTACCTCGCACTTGTGAATTATCTTTGGACCAAGGTGTCGCAATAGCATATTGTTTATATTCCTAGAGAACATAATTTTAGGGTTGACACATTCTCCAAACTGGCCACGTCTCCCTCCTAATATCAATCAAGGAGGCTCCAAGTAGAAGAGATTATAATCCAGTATTCAAGGGCCTTGGAAAATCACAAAAATTAAGGTACCAGAGTCATCATGGATCAACCCACTATAAGCCTACCTGGAACATCAACAGCTGCCAGAAAACCCAGGGGAAGCATGAAGTTTGAGGATGCGAGCAACAACCTTTACCATCATCAACGGAGAGTTATACAAGCGGTCCTTCTCCATGCCCTACTTGAAGTGTTTATCAGAATCAAATGCAGAATACACATTGTGAGAAGTCCACTGAGGGGTTTGTAGAGGGAATTTGGGCGGCAATGCATTAGCTCAGAAGATTTTACGCCAAGACTTCTACCGGCCTACCATGAAGAAAGATGCGACCGAATTTGTTCAAAAATGCAAGAGTTTTTAAATGCACTCAAACATTCCCCGACAGCCTCGGGTCACTCTAACAGTACTGCAAGGAGCATGACCATTCACACAATGGGGATTCGACTTTCTCAGTCCCCTTTACCAAGCTTCAGGACAAAGGAAATTCATCATAATGACCATTGATTACTTCACCAAATGGGTTGAGGCTGAGCCCTTAGCCAAAATTACAGAAGAAAATGCTAAATAGTTTGTTTGGAAGAACATTAAATATCGCTTCGGCATCCCTGCAACCATCATCACTGACAATGGAACACAATTTACAGGAAAATCCATTACAAAGATGTGTGAAGACATGAAAATAAATCATCGACACACTGATGTGGCATATCCCTAGACTAGCAGATAGATAGAAGTAACAAATCGTACCATTCTTAAGGGCCTAAAGACACGACTGTAAGAGATTGGGGGAAATGGGTTGATGCACTCCCCAATATATTGTGGGCTTACCAAACCACGGAGAGGACCCCTACCAGAGAAACTCCATATAATCTCTGCTACGAAATTGAAGCCATTATCCCTGTTGATATTGGCGTCCCGAGTGCTAGAGTATTGAACTTCAGTCTGGAAAAGAACGATGAAGTGATTCGTGAAAAATCCTGACCTAACCCAGAAGTTAGAGACGCAGCGGCCCATCGTGCCACCACTTATCAGGGACGCGTGTCACGTGTTTATAATCGAAGAGTAATGCCCAGACCTATCAACGTTTGGGACCTAGTATTATGAAGCATATAAGCGGTTGGCAAAGGACTGCAGGGTGACAAGCTCTCACCTTCTTGAGAGGGACCAATTCGTTATCACTGCAGCCATCAAGCCTGGAACCTTCAAGCTGAGAACGGAAGAAGGGAATACCCTTCCTCGTATATGGAACGCACAAAACCTGCGTCGATTTTAGCAATGATTTCTTATTTCTTCCGTTATTGTTTATTTTCAAATTTATCAGTAACTTATTATTTCTTATTTAAATTCTATTATTCAGTGTTGTAAAAGTCGTGAGCCCAGACTCGCGCAAATTATCTTTCATTTGAGTGGTGCATTTTGTTTTCTTCAAGTAATGACCAATCAAAACTCAATTAGATAAGACTGCGCAGACAGTTTGAATGAGCAAGCTCTTTACCGACCCTGCTTTTCTACGCCTCGTCATCATCTGGGACTTCCCCCCTCGCAATCGATTTCAAACAAAGTCGCGAGACCAACTCGCGCAAATTAGGTAAGACTGTGCTTGGGATTTGAATGAGCAAGCACTTCACTGACCCTGCCTTTCTACACCTCATCATCGCCTGGTCCTGCACCCCCCCCCCCCCCCCCCCCCCCCCCCCCCGCGATGGATTTTAAAAAAAGCCACGAGCTTGACTCGCAAATTAGGTAAGAATGCGCTTGTGGTTTGAACGAGCCCCACTCGGGCCTTCGACATCTGCATGGGAAATCACCCCTTGGGCGTTCTTCAACATCTGCGTGGTTCTCTCTACCAGAGACTTTTCCACCTCCAATGACGCCCGGGCCTCCTCCAATTTTGCCTTCAGTTCTGATCCAATTCGGCAAAATCGGGAAACATCCCTATCATAATCATCTCTTAGAGAGGAAGGCGAGCTCGTCGTTTTTCGAAACTTTTCCTAGAGAGTCAAATATCCATCTTTCATGCTCACTTATAACATCATTCATCACCTTTAGAGAGAAAGACATCCTGTGGACAGTGGCCTCTGGAAGAGGAGCTCGAGGGGCAGAGCATCCCAGCATCTGCACATCAACGTCCACAGAAGTAGTCTCGCCTCGAAAACCAGGAGGAACTACCTCATCCTGTGAAGCCATGCGAGGTTCTATACCCTCGCCGCAGCAAAATGCTGTGATAGACTTCCTCTTCCGATCATGATCTTGAGACGTCCTGACTGTCCGCACTAAATCGAGGATATCCCGCACCGCAACAAACGTTTTTCCTCTACAAATGTGGAGATACTAAAGAGACGATTGGCTAACTCGCGGGGCTCCGTGAATCCAAGCATTGGGGAAGATTCCCGCTCTTTCCCCTTCTGACGACGACAACGGTCCGGCAGTGCAATCCACAGTTTCGGCAAGACACAAGAGTTCTTAACATAACCAAACAAAGAATTCCCGTGACGACGGTCCGTCCGGGTCTCGAAATCAAGCCAGCTTTTATTGCTGAAAATTACAACACGCCCCACCACCATCAACACGAAGATCACACCAATCTCTAAAGAGGTCCAAGGAGAATCTCGAACCATGCTCCCTGAAGAATGCGATCAGTCCCATCAAGCACATCATCCCAAGCGGGTATCCTCACCTCAAGATCGGCAGGTAAACCATATCTCTTTCTCCAGATCGCAATTTGATCATCGGCGAGTGATGAGCGCAGGCACATCGGTTTCGCGGAATGCTTTGAGGCCTGAAATAAAAGAAAAGGAAAATTTGATATTTGGCGCTAAAGGCAAAGCCTACTCAATCATGGAGATTTCGCGCGGCCGCGAACACGTGCGCAAAAGCCTCACGTGTCAAAAGAATAAGCAAACGATAGACGCGCTTGGCCGCGCACACCATCCAGTGCGCACACAAACGTGGTCACGCGCACCCAGGCACACGCGCGCACAGCCAGGAACGCACACGCGCGCAACCGGATGCGCGCACGCGCACCCAAGCTCGCTCGAGCGCGCACCCAAGTCCACACGCGCGTGCGCGACAAGGTGCGCATGCGGACACAAGCCGCGCGCGCCTGCGATCGCGCTCGCGGGCTTTATCGCGCCCGACTTCGAGCGCGCACTCCGGCGTTTGCAGCGGAAAGAATGATAGGAATATAAATGATGATAATGTTTATTTAACAAAAAATAAATAAAAAAAAAAAAAAAAAGGGAATAATAATTAGTATAATAATGTTAGTTTATAGAAATCATTTTTTGTTTAGTAAATGCCAACGGATTAATTCATGGAAGGTGTGTAATTAAGTTTGAAATTTATAAAAGTAAGGGCTGCTGAGGAGTTTATTTATGGAAAGAGGGGGGAAGGGCTGCTGCGGGCAGTGTTATTTATTTAGAGAATTAGTAACGGCTCTTAATTTAGAGAGTTTATTTCATCGTCGTCCCAGTTTCTCCAAGACGAGACCGGTGAGGAGGAAGGCAGTGAGTGAGCGTGAGGGAGAGACGGGGTGGGGGGGGGGGGGGGGAGGGAGAGGGGAATGAATGCCTTCTCCTCGGCCTCCTCCGGCGAGGAGTTCCGGCGGTGATTGGGAACAAGTTTCTGCCGGAAGGAAGGACAGAGCCGGCGCGAGGACTCATGGCTAAAAGCTCCGATCAAAGCAGAGGTTGCTTCTGATTTCTTGCTTCCAGATCCAGGCAGAGATTTCTTCCTTCCATTTTCTTATTTCCCGATCAGACATTGCAGGTCTGCAGGTGAGTTCAGATTTCGTCCTTCTCATTTCTTGTTTTTTTTTTTTGAGTTCTATAATAAACTTTATTATAACCATCGTTGGTAGCCGAAAGCAAGAAAGTATGTGAGATTAAATTTGATTTCTTCCAAACTCCGACTTTTTCACTTGAATAATATTGCTTTATATTGGAACCTACCGATCAAAATTTAAATTAACTAGTCTAATAAGAGTGGATGCTTGTATTCCAAAATGGCATCAGATTAGACTACGCCTATTTCAGTCTCCCGATTTTATAAAATTAATCTGCTCGCTATTAAATTAATACAGCATGAAATCCTAATAATCTTGTGTATTTCCTATAGATAGCAAACCAGACCAATTAGTTTTATGTTGTATTTTGACAGTCTAGAGTGCTGAGGCTAGAGACATCATATGCTGTTGTATTTTTCCAAATATAAATGTTCCAAATATAAATGTTTTTATCAGGTGGGTCTATTGAATGTTAATGGATACTACAATTCTCTACTTACCTTCATTGTTTCTGCTCCAACTGCTATTACGGAGCTGGTTAGAAAACTGGAGGTAAATATGGATTCTGCATTTAATTTATGTTCTGTCCATCTTGAGAGTGCTTAAACTGTTGATTGTGAAATCTATCCATATACACGGTGAAAATCCGATACTTTGTCTATTTCTTGGATTTTTGCAGGGGATGAAATGTGTGTTTGATCATGTTCTGGGGTCTTGATTTTGTAAGCTGTAAAAGGCAGCAAATGTTGATCATATTAATGGAATAGGGTGGTATATATACCCTTTTGACTCTTCATCCATATGAAGTTGCATATTGTGTTAGCCTTGAGATGCGGGTTCAGCCTTGGTTTCATTATACTCTGCCCTAAAGTTAATCTGTTAAAAAAAATATGCATAAAGCAGATTTTATTTTAAATTGAAGAGTAATTCGAAAAATTGTACTGCTGTAAGGTTAATGTTTTTCCATAGGTTAATTATGAAAATCAATCTTAAGGCATAATACCAATGATGGTTACAATAAAGTTTGAGTAATGTCTGATTGCAAGCCTAATGCCATTTCATTGTGATTTTTTTTTTGTTGAGTTCTATAATAAATTTTTATTAAACTACTCTGTGATTTCAGTTTCTTTAGCCGGATATCCAGAGGTTCTCCCATCCCAATCAGGCGAAAACACCATTTATTTTGATTTCTTCCTTCTCATCTACCCCGCACTACTCGAGCAAGCCTGCAGGTGAGTTCCAATTAATTTGCTTCTCATTTGTCTGTTCAGATTTCTTAATTTGCTTCTTAAAGTCTCAGTTTTTTGTTGTTGTTTATCTTCTCAGCGAGTCATAACTTTTTGACACATTCCCTTACATGTACACTTCTTACCTCTAATATTTTGATTTCTTTAAATGGCTTCAGAATCTTCTCTGAAATCATATTTGAAACTAGGCATTCAGACTCAAAATTAAATTATTTGTATAAATCCATCTACATGAATTTAAATTCTCAACAATCAACTATTCCCAGAAATCAAGCCTGCAAGGCCATAACAAGCAATGCGAGAGCTTTGCCAGGCAAATTTGAGTAAAAAACAAAAAATAATCGCATGTCTGCTTAATAAGGATCAAAAACGTGCCAAAGCAATTAGTATAATCAGTAATAACGTATTAAGAACAAAAAAATATTTTTAATTACCTTTGCCAAGAAAAGATGTCGGTTAAAGAATATAATGAGAGGGAGAGAGGATTTGAAGGAAAGCTAAAATTATAATATGCTGTTTACATAATATGAAACTATCTAACATAATTATTAAATAAGATGAATTATAATGAATAAATATAAAATAATATAAAATTTGTTGAATAAGAAGAGATAATCTGACGGGGGGGGGGGGGGATGTAAAGCACTTTACGGTGCAGTGCGGCATCCAACAGATGCGAGTACATCTTAGCTCGCGCGGAGCTACATCTACATCACATCTTGCTTTGTGATGTGCGCACGCGAGCTGAGATGTGTTCGCATTCGTTGGATGCCGCACTACATCATAAAGTGCAACAGGTGCACTTTACTCCCCTCGATTCCCAACGAAAGGTTTCACACTCCTAATTTGTAATGTTTGCTGCCACTTGTTGCTGCAATGAGTTTGGAAAAAAATGCCATTGTCATTTATGCAAGACAATGGTTATGACTTTTTTTAAAAAAAATAGTTTTGAACATAAAACTAAATGAAGTCTACAAATTATTTTTAAAAATATTTTTGATAAACTTAATATGGCTATAAAATAGATTTAAAATGTTTGAAATTATTGTTACATAGAAAACCCATGTGAGTACTCATTGATGAGTACTCACATGCATGTACTCACTTTCTTATCAAGTACTCACCTATCTAGTACTCTGCATGCATGTACTCATCTATCAAGTACTCACATATCTAGTACTAACCTATGATTGTCTTTTTTAGGGGAAAAACTCAAAAAACTAGATGTGGTGTGATATTATGTTTTAACATAGTCACTATCTCTCTGATTTTTAAGAAGTTTGTTGGTGTATTTGTAATGAATTTTCAGTTTTGGTTGCATAGGAAACGAATGCTTCTCATGAACATCTTAACAAAAGTATATATTGGTTTGCTAACATAATCATCCGGTTCTTCGCTGTTGATTTATCTCCATTCCACACTCAAAGGTAAGTTTCATTTCAAAAATATTTCAATTTTCATTCTTTTTCTTCTCTCATAATCTTTTTTTCATATACCTCTGAAATTTCTTCTTCTTCCCCTTAATGTTCTTCTTCTTCCCCATAATCTTTTTCTTCTTCCCCCTAATCTTCTTCTTCTTCCCCCTAATCTTATTCTTCTTTCTCTTCTCCTCTAATCTTCTTATGTTCCCCTAATCCACTTTTTCTTCTCTAATTTTGTTCTTGTTTAATCTTCTTTTTCCCTAATCCTTTTCTTCCCTAATCTTTTTGTTCCCTATTCTTCTTCATCCTATTCTTCTACTTTCCTAATTTTCTTCCCCAATAATCTTCTTCTTCCCTAAACTTCTTCCTTAATCTTCTTCTTCCCTAATCTTCTTTCATAATCTTCTTTTTTCTTCTGTAATCTTCTTCTTTCCCAATCTTCTTCTTCTCTCCAAATCTTTTTCTTCTTCTTTCCCCTAATAGTCTTCTTCCCTCTTAATGTTTTTTTCTTCTTTCTCTCTCCATAATCTTCTTCTTTTTCTTCTTATTCCCCTTAACATTCTACTTCTTCTCCTTAATCTTCTTCTTCTTTCCCATATTCTTCTTCTTCTTCCTCTTCCCCTAATCTTCTTTTCCCAACTAATTCTCTTCTTCTTCTTCTATAATCTTCTTCTTCACTAATATTCTTCTTCCCCATATTTGTCTACTTTCCTAATCTTCTTCCCTCGATAATCTTCTTCTCTGATCTTCTTTTCATTAATCTTCTTTTTTCATAATCATCTTCTTCCATATTCTTCTTCTTCTTTGCTCTTAATCTTCACTTTCTTCTCCAATCTTCTTCTTCTTTATCCTAATCTTCTTCCTCTTCTTCCCCCTATGCTTCTTTTTCTTCTTTCACCCTAATATCCTTCTTTTTGATCTCCCTAATCATCTTCTTCTTCTCCCTAATTTTCTTCTTCTTCTACCTAATCTTCTTCTTCCCATCCAATCTTCTTCTTTCGCTCTAATATTTTTCTTCTTCCCCATAATCTTCTTCTCCCCTCTAATCTATTTCTTCCATATACTCCTTCTTCCTCTATAATCTTCTTCCTTTGTATTATTCTTCCTTTGTAATTTTCATCCCGCATATTCTCCTTCCTCCATATTCTTCTTCCTCCGTATTCTTATTTCTCTGCATTCTTCTTCTTCTTCCATATTTTGCTTTCTCTATAAATTCTTTTTTCATAATCTTCTTCTTGCGTAATCTTCTTCCCCATTATCTTCTTTCCCCAAATCTTCTTCTCCCAAATCTTTTTTTTTTGCTTCCCCTAATCTTCATCTTCTTCCCCATGATCCTCTTCTTCTCTCCCTAATTCTCTTCTTCTCCCCCTAATCTTCTTTTTCTTCTTCAACGTTAATCTTCTTCTCCTCTCTTTTTTTCCCCTTAATCTTCTTCTTCCCCTAATCTTATTATTATTATTGTTATTATTATACTTCTCTCTTAATTTTCTTCCCCTCTATTATTCTTCTTCTCCCCTAATCTTCTTATTCTTCTCTTCTTCTTTCCCCAAAATATTTTTCTTCTACCTAAATTTTTTCATCTTCATAATTTTTCTTATTATTATTCTCCAATCTAATCTTTTTTTCTTCCCCTCTAATTTTCTTCTTCTTCTTCCCCATAATCTTATTGTTCTTCTCACCTAATCTTCATTTCCCCCCTAATCTTCTTCTTTCCCCTATTAATCTTGTTATTCCCCTAATCTTCTTCTCACCCTAATATTTTTTCCCCTACTCTTATTTTTTCTCCCTAATCTTTTTCCCCCCTAATTTTCTTATTTTTATTCCTCCATAACCTTCTTCTTTGCTCTAATATTCTTCTCCCCCTCGAATCTACTTCTTCCCCCTAATCTTTTCTTGCTTTTACCTTCTTCTTCTTCTTTTCCTGATCTTCTTCTCTCTCTTAATACTCTCTTCTTCCCTAATTTTCTTTCCCTAATCTTCTTCTCCCAAATTTTTTCTTCTTCTCCTTAATTTTTTTTTCTTTCTAATCTTTTTATTCCACTTCTTTCCCGTAATCTTCCTAATATTCTTCTCCCTATTCTTCTTCTACCCTAATATTCTTATCCTTGAATCTTCTCCTCCGTAATCTTCTTCTTCCTTAATCTTTTTCTTCAATAATTTTCTTCTTCTTTCCTATTCTTCTTCTTCTTTTCTAATTTCCTTCATCCTTAATCTTCTTCTTTTTCTTTAATTTTTTTTCTCCCGTAATATTCTTCTTCTCCCCCAAGTTCTTTTCTTCTTCCTTAATTTTCTTTTTCTTTTTCATCGTCCCCCTAATCTTCTTCTTCTTTTCCCCAATCTTTTCTTCCCAGATAATCTTCTTCTTCCCAGATAATATTCTTCTTTAATCTTCTTCATCCATACTCTTTTTCTTTACTAATCTTATTTTCTCATATTCTTTTCTTAATCTCCTTCTTCCTTTGTCTTCTTTTTCCCTAATATTCTTTTTCTCCCCTAATCTTTTTCTAATCTTACTATTTCTCTCCCCCCGTATTCATCATCTTCTTCATCATCTTACCCTCTAATATTCTTCTTTTTCTCAATATTCTTTTTCGCCCCCTGAATCTTCTAATTCTTTCTCATAATCTTCTTCTCTTCTTCTTCTCCCCTTAATTTTATTCTTCTTTCTTAAATTCTTCTTCTTCTTTCTCATAATTTTCTCCTTCTATAATCTTCTTCTTATTCTCCCCCAATCTTTTTCGTCTTTTCCCCTAATCTTACTCTTCTTCTTTTTCTTTCCCATAATCTTCTTCTTATTCTTCTTTCCCCTTAACTTCTTCTTCTCCCCCTAATTTTCTTCTTCTTCCCGCTATTCTTTTTTTTCTTTTTCCCTCTAATCTTCTTCTTCTTCCCCCTTGTCTTATAAGTTTCTTCTTATTCCCCATAATCATCATATTCTTTTTCTTCTTCATAATCTTCATTTTCTTTACCATGTTCCTCTTAATTTTCTTCTTTTTATTCTTCTCCCCCAATCTTTTTCTTCTCCCCCAATCCCCTTATTTTTCCTGAATCTTATTCTACCTCAATCTTCTTCTTCTCTAATCTTCTTCTCTCATATTCTTATTCATTATATTTTTCTTCTTCCCTGATGTTCTTCCCCCATAATTTTTTCTTCCCAAATCTTTCCCCTGCTATTCATCTTCTTCCCTACTCTTCTTCTTTCCTAATCTTTTTCTTCTCCCATAATCTTCTTCTTCTTCCTCCACCTATTCTTCTTCTTCTTCCCCCTAATCCTCCACTTCTTCTTCTTCCCCTTTAATCTTGTTCTTCTTCTTCTTCCCCTAATCATCATCTTCTTCTTAATCATCTACCCTTCTAATCTGCATCTTCGTCCTCTTTCTCTCTAATCTTCTACTTCTTCTTCTCTAATATTTGTATTCTCCTTTAATCTTCTTTTTTGTTTTCATTTTAATCTTCTTTTTCTCCCTTTTTTTCTTCCCCCTAATCTTTTTCTTCTAATCTTTTTCTTCTCCACTAATCTCATGCTTCCTCTTCTACTCCCCATAATCTTTTTCTTCTTTCCCCAATCCTCTTATTCTTCTCTCCTCCTCAAATCTTCTTCTTGTTACCCACAAATCTTCTTCTTCTGCCGTAATCTTCTTCTTCCCTGTAAAATTCTCCCTCTTATTCTCCCTCTAATTTTTCCCCTTATCTTCTTATTTTCCTAATCTTTTTTTGTCACTAGTCTACTTCTTCCCACCTAATCTTTTTCTTTCCTTGATCTTATTTTTCCTTAGTCTTACTCTTCTCTTCTAATCTTGTTTTCCCCCATAATCATCTTCTTCTCTTTCTTTCCCTACAAAAATCTTCTTCTTTCCCGTAGTCATCATCTTCTTCTTTCTCATAATCTTCTTCTCTCCCTAATCTTTTTCTTCTCCCATAAGCTTCTTCTTTCCCCATAATCTTATTTTCCTGTAGTCTTCTTTTTTTTCTTCCCCCTTAATCTTCCTATTTTCCTCCATAATCTTCTTCTTCTTACCTAATCTTTTTTTTCTTATTCCTCCTAAATTTCTTCTTCCCCTTAATCTTCTTCTTCTCCCCTTAATCTTCTTTTTCTTCATTTCTAATCGTCTTCTCCCCACCTAATCCACTTCTTCTTCTTTAATCTTTTTCTTCTCTAATCTTTTGCTTATCAAATATTTTTTTCTCAAATATTTTTCCTCTTTATTCTTCTTCTTTCTCAATCCTTTTCTTCCCCGTTCTTCTTCATCCCTAATTTTCTTATCTCCTAATCTTCTTCTTCACTATTCTTCTCCCCTAGTCTTCTACTTCTCTAATCTTCTCCTCCCCCATATTCTTCTTCTTTTCTATTCTTCTTCTAAAATCTTCTTCTTTCTTAATCTTCTTTTTCTACAATCTTCTTCTTCCACAATTACCTTTTTCTTCTCCCTTTAATATTTTTTTCTTCTCTCTGAATCTTCTTCTTCCCCCTAATATTTTTCTTCTTCTTCTCCACTAATGTTCTTTTTTTTCTTCTTTCTCTCATTAGCTTCTTCTCATTATCTTCTTCTTTTCCTAATCTTCTTCTTCTCTAATTTTTTTCCTTTTATTCCCTAAATTTTTTATTATTCTTCTTCCACCCTAATATTCTTTTTTTATTACCCCTAATCTTCTTTTTCTCCCCAATTTTTTTTGTTTCTCCTAATCTTCATCTTCTTTCTCTCTAATATTTTTTTTCTTCTTTTTCTTCTTTCCTAATTTTCTTTTTCCCATAATCTTCTTTTTCTTCCGCCTAATTAACTTCTTCTTCCCTTTTAAATTTCTTCTTCTTTCCCAAAAAACTTCTTCTTATTCTTCTTCCTCCCCCTGATCTTCTTTTTCTCCACTAATTTTCTCCTTCTTCCCTAATTTTCTTCTTCTTCTCCTCTAATCTTTTTTTTCTTCTCCCCATAATCTTCTTCTTTTTCTCTTATAATCCTCTTCTTCACTCCTATTCTTCTTCTCTTCTAATTTTCTTTTTCTTCTTCATCCCCCTTAAATCTTCTTCTCCCCCTAATCTTTATGTTCTTCTTCCCCTTTAATTTTCCTTTTCCACTAATTTTCTTCTTCTCCTATAATTAACTTCTTCCTCCTAATCTTCTTTTTCTTCTTCTACCCTAATATTTTTTTATTTTTTTCCTAATCTTCTTCTTATTCTCCCCCTAATCTTCTTTGTCTTCCCCCTTAATTTTCTTCTTTTCCCCTAATCTTCTTCTTCTAACCTCACAATCTTCTTCTCCCCCCAAATCTTCTTCTCCACTTATAATCTTCTTCCCCCTTAATCTTCTTCTTCATTCTCCATAATCTTCTTCTTCATCCTCCATAATCTTTTTCTCCCAACCTAATATTCTTCTCCTCCTAACCTTCTTTTTCTTCTCCGCCTTAATCTCTTTCTTCTTCTCCCGATGTTCGTTTTCTTCTTCTTCTCCTTTCCTCCTAATTTTTTATTCTTCTTTTCTCCTATTCTTCTTCTTTCTTAACTAATCTTCTTCTTTTTCCCCTAATCTTCTCCTCCCCCAATATTCTTCATATTCTCCCTCCCTTATATTCTTCTACTTCTCCTCCTTAATTTTCTTCTTCTACATAATCTTCTTCTCCTTTTTCTTTCTCACAAACTAATATTCTTTGTTTTTTTCTTCTTATATTTTCCTCTTAATCTTTTTTCCTTCCACCATAATATTCTACTTCCCTAATGTTCTTCCCCCCGTAATCTTCATCTTTCTTATTCTTCTTCCATAATCTTCTTCTTCCCCAATATTTTTCTTCTCACTCTAATCTTCTTCTTCTTTTTCCCTCCGAATATTCTTCTCCCCCGTAATCTTCTAATTCTCCCTAATATTTCTCTTCTTCTTTCCCCTAATGTTCTTTTTTCCTTCGCCCCCATAATCATCTTCTTTTTTTTCTTATTCCCCCTTACTTTCTTCTTCTTCCCCTAATCTTCTTCTCTTTCCAGCAATTCTTTTTGTTTTTCCTCTTCCTCATAATCTTCTTCTTCTCTAATCTTCTTTGTGCCTATTCTTCTTCCTCTTATTTCCGACTAATCTTCTTCTTCTTCCACCCTAATATCCTTTCTTTTGTTCTCCCTAATCTTTTTCTTCTCCCTTATCTTCTTCTTTTCCCCCCTAATCTTCATCTTCCCCCTAATCTTCATCTTCCCTTCTAATCTTCTTCTTCTGCCTCTGTAATATTTTTCTTCTTTTTTTCCAATAATCTTTTTCTTTTTCCACTTAATCATTTTCTTCCCCCTTAATATTCTTCTTCTTCCCCACTAATCTGCTTATTCTTCTTTCTCCTCAATCTTCATTTTCTTCCTCTCTAATTTTCTTCCTTTTCCTTTTTAATATTTTTCATTTTTATTTTGCCATCCTAATCTTCTTCTTCTCCATAATTTTCTTCTTCACCCCTATTCGTCTTCATCCCCCTAAATATTACTCTCCCCTTAATCTCAGGTTCTTTCTCTTTAATTTTCTTCTTCGCATTAATCTTCTTCTTCACTTAATCATTTTTTCCTTTTTCCACCCGAATCTTCTTCTTTTTCCTTAATATTCTTTTATTCTCCCCCTAATCTTTTTCTTCTTCTCTCTTAATCTTTTTCTTCTTACATAATCTTCTTTTGCCTCCAAACTTCTTCTTCCCTCCTAATCTTCTTCTTTCACCAAATCTTCTTCTCTCCCCTAATCTTCGTCTTCTTCATAATCTTCTTCTTTATCCTCCATAATTTTCTCCCCCCCCTTATTCTTCTTCCCCCACCTAATATTCTTCTCTCCCTTAATATTCTACTTCTTCTTCTTCTCTCCCATAATTTCCTTTCCTTCTCCACATAATCTTCTTTTTCTTTCCCTCTATCTTCTTATTCTTCTTCCCCCTATCTTCTTCATTTCACGTAATCTTCCTTTTCTATTTCTTCCTCCACCTAATCTTCTTCTTCCCTCTAATTCTCTTCTTCTTCCCCTCTAATCTTTCTCTTCTTCTTCTCCCCCCTAATCATCTGCTTCTTTTTTAATCTTCTTTCCCTCTAATCTTTATCTTCCTCTTCTTTCCCTCTAAGCTTTTTCTTCTTCTTTTCTAATATTTTTATTCTCCCATAATCTTTTCTTCATTTTTTATTTTAATCTTCTTCTTTCCTCCGGATTTTCTTCTTCCCCCTAATCTCCCTCTTCCCCTAATCCTTTTCTTCTGCCCTAATCTCATACTTCCTCTTCTTTTCCCACTTAATCCTATTCATCTTCCCCCAATCCTCTTATTCTTCTTTTCCCACTCTAATCTTCTTCTTGTTCCCCAATAATCTTCTTCTTTCACCCTAATTTTCTTCTTCCCTCTAATATTTTTCCTCTTGTTCTTCCCCTAATCTTTTCCTCTAATATTCTTCTTTTCTTAATTTTCTTTTTCCCTAGTCTTCTTCTCCCCCCTAATCTTCTTCTTCCCATAATCTTCTTTTTTCCTAGTCTTATTCTTCCCTCCTAATCTTCTTCTCCCATAATCTTTTTCTTCTTCTTTCTACCTAATCTTCTTCTTCTCTTTCTTTCCCCATAATCTTCTTTTTCCCATAGTCATCATCTTCTTCTTCCCGCTAATCCTCTTCTCCACCTAATCTTTTTCTCCCATCTAATCTTCTTCTTTTCCCATAATCTTTTTTTCCTAGTCTTCTTTTTCTTCTTCCCACTTAATTTTTTTGTTTTTCTCCCTAATTTTTTTCTTTCCACCTAATCATTTTCTTCTTATTCCTCCTAAATTTCTACTTCCCTTTTTAATCTTCTTCTTCTTCCCCTTAATCTTCTTCTTCCCCCTAATCTTCTTTTTTCTCCTCTTCATCTCTATTCTTCTTCTCTCTCTTCCCCCCATAATCCATTTCTTCTTCTTCTTCTTATGTAATTTTTTTCTTCTCAACTTTTTTTCCTTAATCTTCTTCTTTCCTAATCATTTTTTCCTATTTTTCTTCTTCCCTAATCTCCTTCTTCCCTATTCTTCTCCCCAAGTATTCTACTTCCCTAATCTTCTCCCCTCGTAATTTTTTTCTTCCATATTCTTCTTCCATAATATTCTTCTTTCCTAATCTTCTTCTTCCTCAATCTTCTTCTTCCACAATCTTATTCTTCCTCTCCCTCTAATCTTCTTCTTCCCTTCAAATCTTCTCCCCCCTAATATTTTTCTTCTTCTCCCCCCTAATGTACTTTTTTTCTTCTTCTCTCTATTATCTTCTTCTTTTTCATCTTATTCCCCCTATTTTTCCTCGTCTTCCCTTAGTCCCCTTCTCCTTCCCCTATTCTTCTTCTTCCTCTTCCCATAATCTTCTTCTCCCCCATAATTCTTTTCTTTTTCTCTAATCTTCTTCATTTTCTTCCCTCCTAATCTTCTTCTTCTCCCATCCTAATATCCTTATTTTAGTTCCCCATAATCTTCTTCTTCTCACTCTTACTTGTCATCTTCCCCTCTAATCTTCTTCTTCATCTCTAATATTTTCTTCTTATTCTCCCCAATCTTCTTTTCCCCCTAATCTTCTTCTTCTTCCCTCTTAATATTTTTCTTATTTCCCAAAAAGCTTCTTCTTATTTTTCTTCCACCATAATATCCTTTTTTTGTTAATCTTTTTCTTCTTCTCCTTATTTTTCTTCTTCTTCCCCTCTAATCTTCTTCTTCTTTCTATCTAATTATTTTCTTCTTCTTCCCCCTAATATTCTTATCCCCCAAATCTTCTTCTTCTATATGCTCCTTTCTCCAAGTTCTTCTTCCTCCGTAAACTTTTTTTAGTATTCTTCTTCCTCCGTAATCTTCTTCCCACGTATTCTCATTCCTCCATATTTTGCTTCTTCCGTATTCTAGTAACTTCATATTATTCTTCTTCTTTCATATTCTTCTTCTTCTTCCTTAATATTCTACTGACATAATCTTTTTTTTTTGTGTAATTTTCTTCTTCTGTAATCTTCTTCTCCCAAATCTTCTTCCCCCAAATCTTCTTTCCCCAAACCTTCTTCTTCTTGTTCCCCCTAATATCCTTCTTCTCCTCTAATCTTCTTCTTTTTCCTTAATCTTCTTCTTCTTAATCAGCCATTATGTTTTTCCTCAATATTCTTCTTCTTCTTCTCTAATCTTTCTCTTCTTCTTCTTTCCCCTAATCTTCATCTTCTTTCCCTCTAATCTTTTATCCTCCTCTTTTCCTCGAATCGTTTTCTTATTCATCTCTATTTTTCTTCATCTTTCATTCTAATCTTCTTCTTCTTTTTCCCCAATCCTTTTCTTCTTTTTCCCACAAGCCTTCTTCTTCTTCCCCTTAACCTTCTTCTTTGCCCCTAATCTCAAGCTTCCTCTTCTTCTCCCTCCTAATATTTTTTTCCTTCTTCTTCTCCCTCAATTCTCCTATTCTTTCATTCTTCTCTCTAATCTTCTTCTTCTTTCATTCTAATCTCTTTCTTCTTCTTTCATTCTAATCTTTTTCTTCTTCTCCCTCAATTTTCTTCTTTTTCTCCATAATCTTCTTTCTTTTCTTCTCTCCCAACCTTAATCTTCCTTTCCTTTAGTCTTCTCCCCCCCCCAATCTTCTTCTCATAATCTTCTTTTTCTCCTAATTTTCTTCTCCTCTCCTAATTTTCTTCTTCCCCTAATATTCTTTTTTCTCCTAATATTCTTCTCTCCCTAATATTCTTTTTTTATTCTTTTCCCCTTAATCTCCTTCTTACCCTTCTTTTCTCATAATCTTCTTCTTCTCGTAGTCTTCTTCTTCTTCTTTTTTCCCTAATCCTTTTCTCGCCTTAATCTTCTTCTTCTTCCCCCTAATCTTATTCTTTTCCCATAATTTTCTTCTTTCCCTAATTTTTTCCCCTAATCTACTGATTTTCCTCCCTAATCTTCTTCTTCCTTCCCGCTTAATCTTTTTCTTTTTATTACTTCAAAATTTCTTCTGCATTCCTTTAATCTTCTTCTTCTTCTTCATCTTCTCTTCTAATCTTCTTCTTTTTCCCGTAATCCACTTCTTCTCTAATTTTCTTCTTCACTAATTTTTTTCTTCCTTCTCTTCTTCCCTAAGTATTCCCTAATCTTCTTCTTCCCTAACCTTCTTCCACAATCTTCTTTTTCTTCCCTAATCTTCTTCTTCCCTAATTTTTTTCTTCTACCCCCTAAACTTTTCTTCTTCTTTCCTCCTAATGTTCTTCTCCCTCCCTAATT
Source organism: Platanthera zijinensis (assembly GCA_039513925.1). Classification (NCBI taxonomy): domain Eukaryota; kingdom Viridiplantae; phylum Streptophyta; class Magnoliopsida; order Asparagales; family Orchidaceae; genus Platanthera; species Platanthera zijinensis. The sequence continues at coordinate 38,809,156 of CM077078.1, read as the reverse complement.
TATTTCCTCTTTTTCCCCTCATAATCTTCTTCTTTTTCTTCTTATTCCCCCTAACTTTCAACTTCTTCCCCTTAAACTTCTTCTTCTCCCCCTATTCTTCTTCTTCTTCTTCCTCCTCTTCCCTATAATCTTCTTCTTCCCCTAGTTCTCTTCTTCTTTTCTAATTTTTTTCTTTCCTCATCTTCTTCTTCCCTAATATTCTTTTTTCCTCAAATTCTTCTACTTTCCTAATATTCTTCTCCTGATTATCTCCTTCTTCCCTAATTTTCTTATTTTCCAATCTTCTTCTTTCTTAATTTTCTTCTTTCCTAATCTTCTTCTTCTTTCTCCCGTAATTTTTTTCTTCATCCCTAATCTTATTCTTCTTTCCCCTAATCATCATCATCACCTTCTTCTTCCACCCTAATATCATTCTTTTGATTCTCCTTAATCTTCTTCTTCTGCCAAATTTTCTTCTTCTTACTTATTCTTCTTTCTCTGTAATAATTTTCTTCTATAATCTTCTTCTTGCGTAATTTTTTACTTATGTAATCTTCTTCCGTAATCTTCTTCACCCTAATCTTCTTCTTCTTCTTCTTCTTCTTCCCCCTAATCTTCTTTTTCTTCACATAATCATCTTCTTCTTTTGTATTCTTGTTCCCCCTAATTTTCTTCTTCCATACTTTTCCTTTTCGCTAATCTTCTTCATTAATCTATTTTCCTTTGTTTTTTTTACTATCTTCTTCTTCTCCCCAAATCTTGTTCTTCGTCTCCCCCCTTACATTTTTCTTTTTCCTCCACCTAATCTCCTTCTTCCTGTTAATCCTCTTCTTTCCCTCAAATCTTTCTCTTTTTTTCTTTCCCCTAATCATGTTCATCTTCTTCCTCTCTAATCTTTTTCTTCCTTCTCTTTCCCTTTAATCTTTTTCTTCTCCTCTAATATTCTTCTTCTTCTTCCATTTCAAGTTTTTCTTCTTTCCCTCAATCTTCTTTTTCTTCTCCCCTCTAATCTTCTTCTTCACCCCTAATCTCATGCTTCCTCTACTTCTCCCCCTTAATCTTCTTCTTCTCCCAATCCTCTTATTCTTCTTCTCCCCATCTAATCTTCTTCTTGTTCCTCTCTAATCTTTTTATTCCTCCCCAATCTTCTTTTCCCCCTAATCTTCTTCCTCTTATTCCCTCAACCTCAATCTTCTTTTCCCCTAGGTTTCTTCTTCCCCCTAATCTTCTTTTTCCCTTAATCTTCTTTTTTCCTTAGTCTTCTTCTTCCCCTTATTCTTCTTCTTCTCATAATCTTCCTTTTTTCCCTAGTTTTATTCTTCCCTCCTAATCTTCTTTTTCTCCATTAATATTCTTCTTTTTCTTTTCCCCTAATCTTCTCCTCCTCTTTCTTTTCCCATAATATTCTTCTTCTTTCCCTATTCTTCTTCTTCTTTCCTTTTAATTCTCTTCTCACCATAATCTTCATTTCCTTCCGTCCTGATCTTTTTCTTTTCGCCTAATCTTTTTTTTTCTTTCCCCTAATCTTTTTCTTCTTTCATAATCTTTTTTTCTTATACCTCAAAAATTTCTTTTTCTTCCCCTCAATGTTCTTCTTCTTCCCCCTAATCTTCTTCTTCTTCCCCCTAATCTTCTTCTTCCCCTAATCTTATTCTTCTTTCTCTTCTCCTCTAATTTTCTTATTCTTGTTCCCCTAATCCATCTTCTTTTTTTCTCTCTAATCTTCTTCTTCTCTAATTTTGTTCTTGCTTAATCTTTTTTTCCCTAATCTTTTTCTTCCCTAATCTTTTTCTTCCCTATTCTTCTTCATCTTATTCTTCTACTTTCCTAATTTTCTTCCCCAATAATTTTCTTCTTCCCTAAACTTCTTCCTTAATCTTCTTCTTCCCTAATCTTCTTTCAAAATCTTCTTCTTCTATAATCTTCTTCTTCTTCTCAAAATCTTCTTTTTCTTCTATCCGAATCTTTTTTCTTCTTCTTTCTAATCTTCTTTCTTTTTCTTTCTTAATGTTCTTCTTCCTCTTAATGTTTTTTTCTTCTTCTCTCTCCATAATCTTCTTTTTTTCTTCTTATTCCCCTTAACATTCTACTTCGTCTCCTTAATCCTCTTCTTCTTTCCCATATTCTTCTTCTTCTTCCTCTTCCCCTAATCTTCTTCCTCTTCCCCTAATCTTCTTCTCCCAACTAATTCTCTTCTTCTTCTATAATCTTCTTCTTCACTAATATTCTTCTTACCCCCATATTTATCTACTTTCCTAATCTTCTTCCCTCGATAATCTTCTTCTCTGATTTTCTTTTCATTAATCTTCTTTTTTCATAATCATCTTCTTCCATATTCTTCTTCTTCTTTGCTCTTAATCTTCGCTTTCTTCTCCAATCTTCTTCTTCTTTCCCCTAATCTTCTTTCTCTTCTTCCCCCTATGCTTCTTTTTCTTCTTTCACCCTAATATCCTTCTTTTTGATCTCCCTAATCTTCTTCTTCTTCTCCCTAATTTTCTTCTTCTTCCACCTAATCTTCTTCTTCCCATCCAATCTTCTTCATTCTCTCTAATATTTTTCTTCTTCCCCATAATCTTCTTCTCTCCTCTAATCTTTTTCTTCCATATACTTCTTCATCCTTGTTCTTTTTCCTCTGTATCCTCTTCCTTTGTATTCTTCTTCCTTTATAATTTTCATCCCGCATATTCTCCTTCCTCCATATTCTTCTTCCTCTGTATTCTTATTCTGCTGTATTCTTCTTCTTCCATATTCTGCTTTCTCTGTAATATTATTCTTTCATAATCTTCTTCTTGCGTAATCTTCTTCCATATTATCTTCTTTCCCCAAATCTTCTTCTCCCAAATCTTTTTTTCCCTTCTTCTTCCCTAATCTCCATCTTCTTCCCCATGATCCTCTTCTTCTCCCGCTAATCCTCTTCTTCTCCCCCTAATCTTCTTTTTCTTCTTCAACGTTAATCTTCTTCTATAATCCTTTTTCTCCCCCCATAATCATCATCTTCTTCTTACCCTATAATCTTATTCTTATTTTATTATTTACTTCGCTCTTTTTTCTTCGCCCCCATCTAATTTCTACTTCTTTCTCATTCTTCTTCTCTTTTTCCCTAATCTTCTTATTCTTCTTCTTAAATTCTTCTTCTCTTCCTCTAAAATTTTCTTCTTCCTTCTAAATTTTCTTCATCCTCATAATATTTCTTATTTTTTTATTATTATTAATGTTCTTCTTATTTTCTTTCCCCATCTTCTTCTTCTCTAATTTTCTTCTTCTTCCCGCTACTCTAATTTTCTTCTTCTTTTCTCTCATAATCTTCTTCTTCTTCTCACATAAGTCTTCTTCCCCTAATATTCTTCTTTCCCCATTAATTCATTTTCTTATTCTCCTAACTTCTTCTTCTTTGTTTTTCATCCTAATATTTTTTCCATAATTCTTCTTCTTTCTCCTAATCTTCTCCCCTAATTTTTTTCTATTTCTCCATTTCTTCTTCTTCCCTCTAATATTCTTCTTCGAATTCTTCTTCCCCCTAATTTTCTTCTTCTTCTCTCCCTAATCATCTTCTTCCCTTTTCTTCTTTCTCCTAATCTTTCTTCTTCTTCTCCCATAATCTTCTTCTTCTTCCCCTAATTTTCTTTTTCTTCTTCTTCTCCCAAATTTCTTCTTCTTCTTCTTCCTAATCTTTAATTCTTCTTCCTTAATCTTCTTTTCTAATCATCTTTCTTCTTC